>VDFB02080871.1:52288-147693 GCA_007258455.2 Sequoia sempervirens | reverse complement strand
AAACTCTTTTTTCTCTATATTTTATCAATGTGGTCTACTATAACCACTCAAAGTTGAAAGTGCAAAATATTTTCTTTTTTCTCTTATATCTTGATGTGCAATAGATGTCAACATCACCCTTCTTGTAGTGGCCTTATCCACTGATCAAGATCCTTTCCCAATGGAATCTAAACCCTTTTTAGCATTTTGAACAATATCCTTTTGTAATCCTATGTGTTTCTTCTTATTTGATGCCAAATGTACACCCAACAATTGTAATGACTCTTTGAGCTCATCATGAAGAAGTAAATGTGATAACAATTGGGTTTTTTCAAGTGTATCAAGATGATTGATCATTCCATTTATAGATTTAGTCATTGACCTCTTTCTCTTATTATAAGGTTGGTTGGCATAATATCTCATTTTCTCCATATCCATTTCAAGTAAATGATCTAAATTTCTATGAGAAATTTGTTTCCTTACATTCTTAGCTAGTTTTATATGCTCATCCATACTAGTAGGAGGAAGTGATCCCGACCCCTCTCCAACATGCATTGTTTGAACTTGTGCCTCCTCCTTATCTTCAAGGACCATGCATTCTTGAGTGGATTAATTTGATCTAATGTCTAGATTTGGCTCGACTTGAGCATGAAAACTTCCTACTTGTTGAGCCCTTCCTACATGTCACAAAATATTTTGCAAACAAAAGTGAGAGATGATGTTATATAAGTGAAGTTTAGTTATGCAAGCAAACAAACTGATAAAACATGATGCTATAAGTGAGAGAAGTTTGTGCTAGTTTTATATGCTCATCCATACCAGTAGAAGGAAGTGATCTTGACCCCTCTCCAACAAGCATTGTTTGAACTTGGGTCTCCTCCCTAACTTCAAGGTCCATGTGTTCTTCAACGGATTCATTTGATCCAATATCTAGATTTGGCTCGACTCTAGCTTGAGGAATCCCTAGAGCATAAAACATAAAAATAATTTGAGAACATTAAAGTGATGAAAATAAAAAGATGAAAGACACAAAACACAAATATTGAAACAAAAAGAATTGGCTTAAGGAATTGGAGTCAAGGATCATATAAACATTGCAACTTGCATGACCAAGATGACTTGAGGATATTTAAAAGTATTTATAGTCATTCACGTGCAATGACATGGTTAGAAACCTTCAAAACAAATGTGTGTTAAGACATAATTTAAAGAATAATCTATCATATATAACTATTATTCCTTGGCACCATATAGCTTGAGTTTTGATGTATACATGTGTTAGTCTCTAGAAAACTTGACATTGCATTGGCTTTAAGTATAATTTGAGTTCTAATTTTCAAATAATTCTAGAGCTTAGAATTGGGAATTTATTAAAATATTTAAAAAATATTTTTTTAAAGGAACTATTGATCATTAGATTAAATTCAATGGGAGTTTAGAAAAATCTTAAGCTAATTAGATGTTGCAATGTAGATTGGATAGGGGATATTGATCACCAAATATCAACATTAGAATGTTACTTCATTGTACATGAAGGTGTAGTTTCATGAATAATTAAGAAAAAATAATGGTTTCTTTCAAAGTGCAAAGTTAGAATATATAGGAATTTGCAAAGCCATAAAATAATTAATGTGGTTGAAAAAATTATGAAAATCAAAGTGGCATAGTGAGGGACACAAAATTTAAGGTTTCATTTGAGAACTAAGCATGTATTGAAGTACACTATCATTTTCTTCATGAACAAAGTAAAGAGAAAATTATGTAGATGCAATACTTAACAATGATAATGTGATGACAAAAAAATTAAACAAAGGTATTGGTAAAAGATAAGTGTAAGGTTTGTAGGGAAGGATTTAATGTACAATATTTTAGTTTAAGAGCACATTTTAAGTTGGGGTATTGTAAGTTGAAAAATGGTCATACATTAAACATTTCTAATTTTAATAAGAAAGCCAATGCAAAATGTATGCACATACAAATTTATGTTTAGGTGTACTAACCAAATTATTGAGTGGAGTAATGCACAAATTATGGATTCCATCCATCAAATGAATACTCATGTTTTTTCAAAGTAAAAGTCCTAAACACACACTTGAGAGTGAGAGAGAGAAGAAACAAGCATGTACCTTGTTTCTTTCTATGATAATTTTCCAAGTTTTGTTCACTTATATTCTTCTTTGACAATTTTCGTTGAGACACATTTTTTCTTTTTCTTTGTTGTCCCATTTTCTTCTTCAACTTAAAGATGAATCAAAACAAGTCATCTACCAACTTAGTTAAATTATCCTCCAAATTTTTCCTTGATTGATAAAAATGAAAAGTTGTCTCTCCAATATTTGCCTCCTTGATAAATGTGCAAAAATTCTTCTCCAAAATCTGCGCTTCAAGTGATATAAATGAGAATTAATCTTGCAATTTGATATCCAAAATAATGAAAAATAATCTTCTATTTATATGCATATGGGATGGGAAAAAAATTATTCTAGTGTACATGGAATAACTAGATCCTAGTTTAAATGAATCAAGTAGTAAACAAACAAGTTATTTCATTGTGGAGTTTGTTGTTATTTAATTCATAGGTATGCACAACATATCTAGTAATTTTAGAATTTTGTCAAAGTGTCAAAAATGTATATATTAGAGGTATAATTTGAATTGAATTTTCTTCATTATATTTGAATTGAATTTCAAGTTACTTGTCAAAAATGTATAATAGAGGTATAATTTGAATTGAATTTTCTTCATTATATTTGAATTGAATTTCTGCTACTTGTCAAAAATGTATAATAGAGGTATAATTTGAATTGAATTTTCTTTAATTATATTTGAATTGAATTTCAAGTTACTTGTCAAAAAGATTATATCTTGTTCTCAACTCAATGGTTCATGTTGCTTAAGTCATTTAAAAAAATATATTTATTGTGATCAACATGAATGAACTTAATTATAAAGTGGCATTGATTTCCCTAAAATTCTACTAGAGATCAAATGTATAATGAGTATAAGGAAATGTAAGTTGTAAGATATCATAAAATAGGAAAACATGTATGTATATTGAATATTTAAAGCAAATGCATATTATGTGTATACATGTAAAGGGATTCAATACATATAAACATAACACATATTATAAGCAAAGAGGCAAATGTATGTATATATCATATAAGAAAATATATGTACATATCATATAAGCAAAATGTAAATTAAAGATCGTCAAATGTTGAATACTAAAGATCAAAAAATAAGAAAATGTATGTATATCATATAAGCAAATGTAACTTAGAGATCATCAAATCTCAAATACTAAAGATCATCATGTATAAGCAAATACATGTGGTAAAGATCATAAATCTAGTGTACATGGCCTAATATGAATGTCTACTCCTAGTCGAATGGCCATCTGAATGAGAACGGTCCTGCTCTGATGGATGTGCTAAGCCCTGCAAATAAAATTGTGTACAGGATGTGTTAAATACATATAATTTATATTAAATAAATTTTATGAAAGTTATTTTTAAATGAACTTGTATTTTTAAATATCAATCTAGATCTATGCATACATAAATATTGCATGTACATATATACGTGTGATTATATAAAAATGTAAAACTCACATGTCCACTGGTCGTAGATTCATCCACAGAGTCACATCAATCATGCACACGATCTAGACCAAGGCTAGTATTGATATGAGGTATGCCCACCTGTAACAATATATATACATATATATATATATATCAACTTACATGAATATCTAGTTAAAAAAAATTAAAAATAATGAAAAAAGAATTGAAACATGCACATGCACACATACATGAATGTCATCTGATATCAGATGACCTAAGTCCTCTGAGACAGTCGCCTCCACCATATCCACCAAACGGTCAAGCAACGAATCAACATCTGCATCCATCCAATCTATCCCATGTCATGTTAGAAATGATGAATGTAGAGGACTATGAAAGTGAGATGGCATCAGCGATGATGAACTAGAACCAATCAACATATCAGTAAAACCCATAGTCTGTGTAGCTGCCGAATGAGCTGTAGGTGTATCTTGATGCACACTACTGCTCAGTTGAGAGTGACGGGATCCTGGAACTGAACAACCTCTGCATCTTAAATGATCTCTAACATGCTCTATACCAATCCCATTGTCTGATGCAATGTTGGCTTATGCCTCCAACAGGTCGTCAACCAAACAATGCAGAGTCATGAATTCCACATCTCCTGTAAGTGCATCAAGCTGTGTAGGAGTAGGGATGCCGACCATTGTAAAAGGATCCATGGTGGTCCACTGTGCTGAAAATGGTGTGGATCAAGAATGTCTAGACAACAAATATTGTCCTACACGATCATCAGATATCCTAGTGGTGGTAGCCGCATTGTCACCTACAGTGTCAATTGCTTCCTTTTGGGAAGCAATGACAACCTCATCTACTATGGGGGCTAGAGATGGGGTGAGAGCAGGAGACCTCTCAACAACCAATACCCTAAACACTGGGGGTGGTCTATCTACTTGATGATAGGTGGGCCTATCAAAAATCTTGCCACGCCCTTGACTAGCATATGGTGGAATGTCTAGGTAGTTAACTTTGAGGCTCAAATGGACCTCAACATACAACTGCTGAACAAAATATAATAGAATTTGGTCATTGTTTGGGTATAGACCATGTGTTGCGAGAAATCATGGGTAGATCAATGAGGCCATAGCATGATCGACACATCTAATGACCTGGTATCCCCTAACCTTAAGCACATTCTAATAAAATGGAAAACAAGTGGCTTTTATCATTTCTTTGGTGACACTATCCTATATTTGTTTAAGGGGAATGTCACCACATACTTCTTCCTACATGTGGGAAAGAATAGTAGTTATTCTATCTAAGGAATATGTGTTGTGCCCTCAACAGACATGCCCCGTTTGGAACGGGGACCCTCTTTTTTCTTTCACCTTGTCGGGTCATTTTTATCGTCGCATCATTTTGCGTGACCCATTTTGGTGACCTAAGTGGTCAGCATACATTCAAAGTCTCATCATGAGTCGACCATACTTCTCCCTTTTAATTTTGTCAAGTTAGGGCACCTTGCGAGGTCTCCCTGGCAGTTTGCCTCTGCCAGCGGCCTTGGGCCCGGCCGGGCCTGCCCCTTCGGGTTTCCTTGGTTGGGTTTCCTTGTTGTGTCCGACGTTCCTAATGGTGAATGGGTTGCATCTTCTTAGGACCCAGAGCCTAGACCCTTGTTCTCCATCCGATGGAAGTTTGTGAAGTTTCGGCTACTTTCAGACCTTTTGGGCCCAGAACCCCAGACTTCCGCTTCTGGGGTTTCATGGGGGTCTCGCCGTTCCCAACAACGGAACTCTAGGGGAACTTCACCCTCTAGGCTCTGACCTCCCCTTTGCCACCGGTGATTTTCAAGCTGAACTTTTCAAATGGACGCCGCCTTGTGTCCTCCCAGCCGCCGGACCCCGAATCTCCCATCACCGTCCACGAATTCAAATCCACCAACCCATATGTCTGCTATAATTGCATTTAATGTGGCCATTAATTGTAGTAGGGGTATAAATATCTTGCCCAAACCTGTCATTCTCACTTGTCAGTGCTACAGAGAGAGGTCAAACCTTGCCAAAGAGGATTCCACCATCTTTGAGATCTTCATGCTCACACCCGTTGCCATCACTTGTTGATCGTTAGTCGATTTCACACCTTGCCGCATCATGTGTTCGAGGTAGGTTTTCTGTCCACCCTTCTGAGCAATGTTTTCATGATTTTTAAAGCTCAAAATGAACAATAATGATCAAAAGGACATGTGAATGATGAAACATGACATAACGAACAAAACCCATGTCCTCAAAACTTGAGAAACCTTTGAAAATGCCCCTTCTCTCGATTTGGAACTTGTCCCCCGTGCGGGTGTTCTTCGTGTAGGGGCATTCACCTCTTTCGGGCCCAGACACTCCCATCGCCGGTTTGGACTTGATGAAATAACCAAAATTTTCAAAATGACTCCTTCATCCCCTGGGCCTAGAACCCCGAACTTCCACCAGCAGCTCGCTGTCTGGCGTCACAAACTTGAGTTTTGAAGGTGACCTCCATTTTGACCTCCCAGGCCCGGGCCTTCGGGCTTCCGCGTCTGGGATTACGCTCCTCTCCTACTGTTCTTTGACAGCGAAAGGGTCCCATCCACCTAGTCCTCAGGTCCCGCCTGACAAATCGATGTAGGATCTTGACATTTACCAAATGCCCTCTGGCTCCCCGGGTCCCGGTCTTCGAACTTTCGCCCCTAGGATTCCACATGGTCTTTGCCATTGCGAATGGTGAATGCCTGGCATCCTTCTGCCTCCTAGGCCTCGGGCTTCCATTTGCCGCTAGGAACCCCGCATTGAACTCTGAAGGTCCTCGACCATGCCGGGCTTTGCCATCTAGGACTTCGTCCCATCTCCGCTGTTGAAAAATGGAAAATCTTGCCTGCCCTTCCGAGTTCTAGGCTCCGCCTTCCCGATCGACGTGAAACTTGTAGTGAAAATCTAGTGTCCAACTGAGGGGCTGGGTCCAACCCACCAGGCTGCCCCCTCTAGACTTTCATCTGACGATCATTGTCTTGGACGGCGAATGCACCACGACATCCTAGCCCCTTGGGCTCGATCACTTGAAAATGGTAAAACTGTTGGCCGCCCTTGGACCTATCGGGTCTTGGACCCTGGGGTTCCTCTCTCGAAACTTCATTTCTGCTCAGATGTTCCAAACAACCATCTCTAGACGGATTTCCAGCCTTGTACCTCTAAATGCTCCTAAATCGATCCAAATGAGCTCAAATTTGAAATCTGATCTCAACCCACGTGCTTGAATTCGACCCTCGTTGTTGCGACCCCTTTCAACCATCAGAGTTCGGTCGGGAAAGATCTCCAAGATTTCTCCAGCTCGGTTGCCTTTCCAAAACAACATTCCTGCTAGGGAAGTCCGGCCCTCCGAGCCCAGGCTATCCCAAAGCCCTCAATCAAAAGACTAATATCGTTGGGAGATAGAAGTATCATTTTATTAATGATAATTTACTTTAAGTTGATTTCATGGGATTTTTACTAACATGAACACTTTCATGATCAATTGCACTGACTGCACCTTTGCTTGTAGAATATATGGAATCAGGTGTAGGACCTTTGGGAGTCGCTGTGGAAAAGGACAAAGATAAGAAGTTAAACAAGACTCCTCGAGGAAAAGAGGATAAGGACCAAATGAAATACTAGTTCCAGGGTGAGCCTCTGCACTCAAAAGTTACCACGGATTGGAAGGAAATCACTGACACCAATATCAGTCATTTCGATATTGACAAGTTTACATGAAGGGTCAGGGTCAATCCAACAACCAAGAATGCAAGGATGATAAGACAAAGTGGAATTGCAAAAGTTGTAGGATTCCCTCCATCCCTCGTGGCCCCTAAATTGGTCATGGCTTGTCGGCAGGTGTATCAACTTGACACAAGGACTATTGTTGAGAGCGATGGCAACATTCTCGTCGACATGTCGGCTGAAGGAATCATGAAAACCTTCCATATTCCCACTTTTCAAGAAATGGAAACACCTACTGTAGAGGAATTCCAAGCAGCATGGGATGATAATCTGGTAGGCTACAAAAGGTTAATAAATCAACATTGGCTCAAAGAAAAGCGGGTAGCACTGCGAAGGTTCCTCACGAACTCTGCCGCAATGATTTCCACAAAGATTACCATGACCTAGTCACAATGCTAAGTAGGGTTATGGGTCTTCCTATGGCGGCCTTCTTTCAAGAATGGATGGTGTACTTTATCGAGCAGATCCTTCATGGGAATGAAGATGTTACCACAAAGACCTTATTTTACTAGGGAGGTATAATAAGTGACTGCTTTCATGAGCAGTTCATCAATGTGAAGAAAAGTTCAAAGTTTTACATGACTTCATATCTCATATATTCCTTAGTAGACTAGAGATAGTACAATGGGTTATTTGTGGCACTTGATGGGGAGCAGGGTCAAAGACTCAAGGCTTATGATAGATACCCCCAGCTCTAGTACTGAAACTTCAAGAGGGAGTATTGCAAGGTAAATGACGCTTTCATCGGCCATATCATCAGAATGATTGCCAGGGATTTTGAAAGGAGGATTTCCCACAGTGCTCGGGCATTCTTAAAGCAATATTCCTTCCTCTTCATTCAATACCTGAAGTTCATGTACATCCATGCCCAAGGCTTCACTGAAAGGCCAAACAAGCTACCTCGATACCCTAATGACCGGATCATTCTACTGGAGCTTTCTCGGCAGCTCCAACACATACAAGTAGTCTTCAACGGCAAACATGTGGTAGGGATCTCTCATCCCATGACCATCAGTTAGGGCATGTATAAACTACAAACTTCCCAGTGCGTTGGTAACTCTGAGAAAGAACTGAAAGATTACCATTTTCACCTGCACACTGCTCACCCGTGAATGGACCCATATGGTCATGTAAGGAAGGCACTAGGACTGGGGTTTGCTCATCTGCACCACATTGAGGACTTTTGGGGGATTGTTAGGATGATAAAGAGGTATGTGCAAGACACTATATGCATATGACTACATATTTTATAAGAAAGGTACAGCCATTCCCCATATCGGACCAAGTCAAAGAAGATGAGAGCACCATAATGGACCCTAGGTACCCCGCAGTCACCAATTTACCAATACCAACAATTGACTGGAATGATCAGGAGGTCGATGACCTCAATATTATAACCAAACCAATCTTGGCTCACACCAAGGAGTGGGTTGATGGGCAGGTAGCCCAATTGAAACAGCGAGGGGTGGTCCTGACATATGAATGACTCAAGAGTGAGCCAAGTGCCATAGAGGACACCGCTGCCACCACTTCGACGGGTGGGACATCCAAGTATCCTTTGGTCACCAGATCCAAGAAGAGGAAAGAGATAGAAAGGGAGTAGTCTCTTGATCCCAAGGTTTATACAAGGAAGGATTCAAGGGGCTCACCCTCCAAAAGACTTAAGCAAACAAGGGGCACAACGGAGCAACTGTTAACTCAAGAAGAAGAAGCAAAAGGTATTGATCAAATAAAGCTTGTTTTGGCTCTCCCTGCTTTGGCTCTCCCATCATCTACCTCCTTGGCTATGGTCGCCACATCCTCGCCGGCGGTGGACATCTCTGTCCATCTTGCCCCTTTGCCCTCGACCAAGCCTGTGATTGTGATTGACTCTTCCTCCGCCATGACTACACCTCCTTCCTCCACTGCCATGTCACCCACCATGTCACTCCCATTACCTACAGTGGCTACACCAATACCTACTCCCACTGTGCTTGAGGCCCTCTCAAGACATATGCAGAATCTCCCCCCCGAGCTCTCCCAGATCCTTATGGATCCCACTCTTCAAGTGGCCCTTCCACAAGTCCTCGCTACTGCTCAGCCTTCACAACCACCGATAGGTCCACTGACTATGGAAGCCACCATGTTAATCTCTAAGGAATGGGAGAGGCAAGACCAAGAGGCCTCAAAGCCCTTTGAAGAGGAGGCCGATGAATGCCACGAGCACTCAAAGTATGAACATCGTACTATTGACAGGGTGGCTTACAAAGAAGAAGGAATTGGCTCCTTAGAGAGTGGAGATGAGGAAGACGATGTCGGTGGTAGGGTCATTGTACAGACCTTCGACGATGACCTTGAGGAAGAAATGGCCCGACAGCTGAAAGATACTAAGGAGAAGGCATAAAGGTCGCTCCTTGAAGAAGAAGGACAGCAACAAGAAGATAAACCTGAGGGAGAGGTTCAAGCTGTCAAGGGCCTCAAAATCGAGCAGTTCAAGGAACATGTGCACGAGGTTGAACAAACTAAGGGAAAGGAAGGGGAGGAGATGGAGGAGAAAGAAAGTCCCCTGCAACAATTATCTACCAAGCCTCCTATTAAATGCCTTGTGTTCATCCAAGATTCTGATGAGGAAGAAGGAGATGCTGCCAAGGAGGAAGAGAGGGTCTCAGAAGATAAGAGAAAGGAGGCCTTGGCTGAGAAGGGTGAGGGTGACCGCGAGTCACCTAAGGGAAAGTCTATCGTGCCTGAATGGTTAGAGAAATAGATCGAAAGAAAAACTCTTGTACTAAAGGACCTGAGGGCGAGACTAGAGGCTATCTTAGCCCAAGCTCAGATCACAACAAAGAAGGAGAAGAAGCTTAAGGTTAGATCCAAGGTAACAATGGATGCCTTTGGGTCTTGTGTCATACAAATAGCAATGCATGTGGTGGGCCAGGTTGGGGTGAGTTACAACGTCTCCACCATTGACTTGGGGACCACCACCAGAGAACATAAGGTAGGGCACCTTGAAGAATCAGTGGCTATAGTGGTGCATTTGATAAAGCAAGACAAGATTTCAAAAGATGAGCTCAAGGCATAGGTGGCGGCCTTGACGGATTACATCTAGCAGTGGTCCTCAATTGATGATCTGCCTACCACATCCATGGCTCCACCCCAACTGCTATCCAAAGAATAGATTGATAAGATGGAAAGAAGGAAGAACTTGGAAAGGACTATAGAGGGTTGGTTCCAGCAAGTCTTGTACGTCATGAACATGGGAATTAGCCAGGCTATTCGGACAGCCAACAAGTTCTTGGTTTTGCAACAATCTTTGGAAGGCACGAAGAAGCTATGCACTGACTTCCTTGCAACATATGACTCCACCTTTCCAAAGATCGAGGCTATCCTTCAGTTGCCGAAAGCCACATGGGAAAAGGAGCTTGCGTTCAACAAGGATGATCACTGGTTGATGGATGTGTGGCGGTGAGACTTTGACTATAGGAAGGAAAGGTTGGAGCAAATAATGAGTAAAGTGGACCCGAATATCAATGGATCAAAGAAATAAGAATGGAATGCGCTTGATACCTCAAACTAATGACAGAGTACGACATGCCCTCAGTGTAGATGGATTTGGAAAAGGTAAAACCTTACTTCCAAAAGAAGATGGAGGACGGGATGTCTGGTGAAATGATAGTAGAGTTCATGAGTTTTGTTGCTCGTGCCTTCAATCAATTAGAGCTATTCAGGGATCAGGGCACAAAATATGATGAGGACTGGAAGAGGTTGGAAGATAATGGGAAAGAGTGGAGCTACCAAGTGCTACAGTATGTGATCATTGAGGTAGACAAGCTCCAGTTGGTCATCTTGAAGTTCATGGAATATACAACATCAAAAAAGAAAGGAGGCAGCGCTGTTGATGATAAAGAGCTCCCCAAAGAGTAGCTACAGTAAAACAACAATCAACTAAAAGACAAAAGGCTACAGTGCCATCACTAGATGACAAAACAGGGAAAGGAAAAATGTTGTTTTTAAATTGTAATATATTGAGGGTTGGTGAAACCCTATTTTGTAATGAATCTTGGCCACACAATGAGAATTAATATTGGCCATTCATTTAGGCTTTGGAAAGCTATAAATAGGGCTCTCCTCTCATTTGCAAAGAGAGTTGAGTTGTTGTAAAAACATGCTGCAAAAATTTATAATGAAAATACATTGACTTGGTGCATTTTCTGAGTTTTTCACATGTTACTTGAGTCAACCTCCATTGTTAAATGCTTGACTTAGATTCGTATTGTTGTTCTAGTTAGTTGTATTCTTGTTTTGATAGATTTTAGGAATGTTATTCTGTGGTTGTGAAAATCCCTGCAGTGTAGATGCCTTCTTAGTCCATACTTTTTGTTGTTTGCTAATGGTAGATAGTTGTGTAAAGTTAGTCTAGGCTTGAATTCAAAGTTGCTCCACACTTTCATCTTTGTTCATGCATGCACATGGTGAATGAAAGACGAAATATTCACATACCTTAGAAGATAGTACAAATTCTATGAGACTGTGAGATTTCTGGTTAAGTGGAATATTGTTTCTAGGAAGCTATCCATTGCAGGAACTCCATTATCACTATTCACAGTTAGTTGTAGATCCAACAACCTTCTCTCTTCCCTACCCTTTTTCTTTTTTTTATATAAATTACCTTAGGAAAGGTTCATTGCACATTGTAAAGCTAAATCCAATGATAAAATGGAGTTCAAGACTGCTGTTTGAACCTACAGCAAACACGCAACAACTTCTCCATCTTAGGAATTCCATTTCAAGATCCAACTTCCCCACTTTTTAACTCATCCGTAAGTCCACCTCGTGATTCTAGCAAATCACATCAAACAACTGAGATATTCCAAGCACTGTCAAGACCTGATATTAGAGACCTTGGGATAGTGTTCTGCAATTTGCTTGTGGAAGATTGTCTTTCAAGAGAGGTAGTGCACCTACGCATTGCCTATGTTGAGAAGTGCATAAAAAACACATCAACAATATGCACTAGTCCTCTCAAGTTCATCTTTTAGTTTTTCTAGACTATGTAATATTAACATGCATGGTTCACTATATATCCCTGGGTGCAATGTGCTAATGAATCTCTTAATTTTTTAATCTCATTACTAGTATTTACAAACAAAGAATTTGGCACAAATGGAACATGATTTTCATTTTCCACATATATATATATATATATATATATATACAGTACACCTAAAAGAGCAATGAGACTTTGGTAAATAATATATCTAGATAAAGGGAATACAAATCTAAAATAGTTGTAATAATTCATCTACTCATCAATAATATTTTCATACCATTAACAATTTAAAAAGAATTGGAAGACAACTATAATCTATAACATATCATCCTTAAATGGTTCAAATTTTAAATGAAACGATGAAAGAAAGAATAAGAATACAAAGATTAGTATAAAATTATTTGAAAATAATTGGGGATAAAAATATTTAATCTAATAGTTGTTAACATAAATGAACTTCAAAATAGGATTATGTAAGTGAAAAAAAAATTCTATTGCCTTCATTGAACCTAAATTTATCTAGTTAAGATATGTCTAAAATTAAGAATTCACACTAGAATATCAATATTCCATAAGAATCTCATAAAGAGGATGAATTTAATGGAAGATAATATAAAATCCTCCATATGAGGATGAATTTTATCATTACAATATGAGTGAATCATCTCAATTATATAGCCAAGAACATCAAAAAATTATAGATTGGAAAGCAAAATAATAAGACATTTATCATATTTTTATATGTATAAAGTTTAGATACCATCAAACTATTTAAACTTATAGATTGCATAAAGCTATAAATTGAATCGTTAAAACTAATTTATTAAGAATCAAATCTAATAAAGTTTGACTTCATATTGCATACTTGTTATAAATATCTCACTAATCCAACCATACATTTTATATATGTTAAAAAATATATAATTGTTATGCCCATAATTTTTCACTATATCTTGATGTGGATCTCCTTCAACTAGATCAATTAAAAATTATTTGTAATGTTGGAGGAAAATGGATTTAATATCATTAGAGTTGTCATGGAACTACCTCTCTTGATCAACGATAGATATTATCCACTCTCGAGAATGTAAATATGTTCGAGATAACTAAAAAATAATTTGTATCCCTTATATCCTTTCATCCAATGTAGCCTATCTCTTAATTGAGATCCTCTACCACAATTAATTTCAAATCTTCTAAGTTTTATTTCAATGGAAGCAACCACTCATTGTAGAAAAGTTATTAGTAAGTGCTAAAGCCAAAACAAGTTTTTTTTCTATTTGGATCCATATTTTTTTTCCATTCTAGATCTCTTTCTAGCCATATTCTTATTGTAAGATCATAGTAAGATAGTGCAATAGATTTAATTGCATCATTCCACAATTGTATCCACTTACCATTTTGATGAGGTCTAGGAACATCAACCAAAGGGATATTAGGGAAGCAAGGTGATCAATTTGATTGAGGTGGGAAGTGTTGAGCTTGAAGGATAGATTATTAGGTATGAGGAATAAGAAGTTTGAAAAGTTTAAAGAATTGGGAGGTGATATGTGAGATAGGTTTAATAGAATCTACTTAAATAAGGGTGTTTTGTGGAGAGGGGACAATGGAAAGAGAAATAACTAAGTTTTAATCTATCAATACAGCTAAGTTTCCCTTAGTTCACCATCTCTTTAATTGGTACAAGTGAACTAATGATCAGTATAAGAATATTTTTTTTTCTAAAATTGGATCTAAACCCCTCATGGTATTTCTAGTTAGGATGTAGGAATTCGATTAATTTTTAGAGAGTTTATGAGAACTAAACCAACTTGTATCTTGGTTTTTTCCACCATATCATATTCACCTCCTTGTAGCCATTTAGTCATAAGGAGGGCATAAAAATCCATTCCCACAATTTAACTTGAGATATGGAGTCATTAGGAATACAATAAAGAAAAAATGAATAGTTATTCCTTGGATTAGAAGTAAGCACTAAGCATAATTGTTGTTGGGATCCACTCCTCAATAGATGATAAACTTAGCCAGGTATTGGGAAAGGTGGGTCAACCTTGCATCCTAATATTTTGATTTATTATTTTGTCCTCATATTAGGAAATGAGGCATCTCACTTTGTGTTGGTAGTTATTTGTCATTTGTTGAATGCTTCAAGGGAGGTGTCTAATATGTTCTAAATTCATATAATATTATTATAGATTTATAAGATGAAACCCTCTTATGACATATTCTTATGGCATTTAAGAGCATGACTATAGAATATTTACAGTAAAGTATTGACGAACATTATGAAAAATCATAAGAAATCTTTTAAGAAATAGCAACTGTGTCAAGGAAAAAGATGTGGACATTTACAAGAACTTTTTTTTAAGCAAAAGTGGGAGACCACTTATAATTTTATTTATATATAATATTTTACATATAGTTGGTTCAGGTGGACATATTGGCGGGAAAGAACCAGCAAGAAAACCCCCAGTTGTAGTCAGAGTAAATTTTCTTACAAAATATCAAAAAGACCAGTGAGGTCCTAGTACAAATGACCAAATGTATGATTACAATGTTACAAAAGCACATTGGTTGAATACATCAATACATATTAACATTCTCTTATGCACCCAAAATACCCAAAAGAAGACATCATACTAGATATACCCGTGATCCGAATACATAATATAGTGGAGATTACAAAACCTTACTAAACATAAGAATGATAAGCTAGAAAGCCACTTTCAAAAAGATGTAGATTTTCCACCAACATGCTGAAAGCCATTAACCGAGCTTTCTTTTGTTTCCACTTGTTTACCTTGGTGTTGGTGATCATGCTCAAATGAAGGTTTTGATTTGTTTTAATATCCGGCACATAACGATAACAAAATTTCTTTTTGGATGAAGATGGAAGTTGCAAATCATGAATGCAAACATGACTTCTCAAGAAAGAAATGGCACATGTGATATTTTCTTTTAAAATCATCAATCTCCTCCATGGAAATGGCATATTTGTATCTGTTTAGAACTTGGTAGAGATGTGAAGAAGTGTCATGCATTGTGGATAATAACATGCCTTGGAATATGTGAACATAGGTCTCTTCTTATGAAAAAAAACCTTCTTTGAATAATTAACGTTAGAAATCAATACAGTTTGGCAAGCATATTGTATAATCACACTAGAAACCAACAATGGAAGATTGAGGGTCTCAACTAAGAATTCCACCTTATAGATAACATTCATACTAGAAGCCAACAACAAAAGACGAAATTTCATAAATAAAGTTCATGTGTTATATATCATGCCTTTGAGGGGTCCACAAGCACCATAAGCCTTTTGAAATCCTTCACCATCTAAATGCATCCTTTCCAAGACCATTGGGAGGTGGGTATACAATATGAGCCAAGTATTAATTTCTAATGTTAATTATTGAAAGAAGGTATATAAATTATTCGAGCATCTTAATTCTCACACAGAGTTACATCTTAGTCAATTTCTCAATGTATGAGTTCCATATATTTGTAAATTTTTCTTAATATAAAAACACATTTTATTTCATTAAAATTAACCTATCTATTCCATGTTACAAAGGATGCTCTTATTTTAAATTATAAGTATATAATTCAAAATTAATTAGTAATTTTCAAGATAGAGTACACACAATTTCTTTAGTTAAAATAAAATAATATTCTTATTTCCATGTGAGAGTTATGTAGAATGGTAGTTTGATGTCTCAAAAATATTTCTTTCATATATACTAAATTTTTATCATTGTACATTATGAGTGAATCATCTCAATTATATATCCAAGCACATCAAAAATTTATAGAGTGGAAAGAAAAATAATCACACATTTATCATATTTTTGTAAGGTGTTTGAAAAGACTAAAAGTTTCCCTAGAAAGAACTAATTAAGGAATAAAAAAAATGGAAAGTGTCTACCTCATTGTATGTTGACCTTTCCCATATAAAAAGATCATGGAAATGCTAAATGAGTTGATATAAGAATTTTTAAGAATGAAGGCACAAAATTCATAACACTAATCCTAAAAGCAACAAGAAAGGCAATGAATAAAATCTTCCTAGTTATTTTGAAAGAAACTTTAAAAGGTTCTAAATCCCCTTCACACCCCTTTCTAAATGAAGATAAAATAAAAAAGTTACCAAATATTTCTTAGAGTTTAAGGTGGTGATTTTAATATGATTTGAGAATAAATAAGATAAATTAGATGAGATCAAGTTTTGTTGTAAAGGTGATGAGTTTTGGGGGAATAAGATGAAAATAATTTTGAACCTAGTTGACTCATTAAATGCCAATAAGATAGATTTTAAAGGGGATTTATTTAAAATATGTAATAGTTAGATATGTACTAATACATTATATTCTCTATTAGATAGTTATTTCTTCCATAAAAATTTCTTACAATCTTATAATTTATTAATAATAGTGATGTGTGCATCCCTAGACACTCTTTGATAACCACACTATTAATGTTTCTATTTTTACTAGAGGATACTCTAATTGAAAAGCATGTAAAGAGGAAGGGTTAGTTAACCTTGATATTAATGCAATGAAAGGTGGGATTATCTTGATGGTATCAAAGTTATCTTAAAGATATATTGAAGGTTTTTCTTCTATGCCTGAACACATTTAGTGAAATATAATGAATATGTGTTATCCTAGAAAAATATGTATAGCATTAAGGATAAAATTTAGACTTTAAGTTGAAAGAAAATGTCAAATATTTAGAATAAAAATGGTGGGGATGGAATACAAGCTTCAAGAATCTCCTTGTAATAATTAATTGCAATAATAAATGATTAAAACTAAACACGAATGGATATGTCACCAATAATTTTTAGATAAAATGACTAAAATTAGAGCCAAGATATCTTAGTTCAAGTATCAGGATAAAGGTATCAAATTCTTATTCAATGTAAACATAGCTGAGTTTGATAGATAAAAAGTTGGCCCCATTAATACTAGGGGAGCATTGTCTAATGAGATTAAGTTGACACTATTTAATTTTTAGAAGTTAGAACCCTAACATTTATATGAGGCTTGTAAAATAGAACCTTATTAGGAAGAGTAGGAGAGGAGAAATGAACCCATAATAATTATACTTATACAAATAAAAATAATAATAATGTTTAACCATTTCAAAATGTTAAATTTGTTTCACTATGGTGATCAATAGCTAATTTGTACAAGGAGGCCACAATTTATAGGGAAATGAAGACTACATAAGAGGAGAATTTATAACATAGTAGCTTGGTTGTAGTTTTTTCTTTAGCATTAACTATTTTCTCTTTTTTCTTTTGTTGTTGAATATTTTATTTGATCTCTTAAAACTTATCAATGGTACTTGATCTTCATAATGATTATTTTCTTCTTTTTCAATTATTATCATCTTATAATAAGGAATACCATTTCAATTTAGAGTAGGGAGAAATGTATTTCTCTTTTAAAGTATTTAAAACATTATATTTATTTGATTCTTAACCTCTTCCACTCCTTCGGAAAAATTATCCAACCACTTGAATCTCCTTATATTAATCAATTTACTTCTATGATTTATGTATATGTTTTTAGTGATTTACTCTTTATCCTTTCAATTTATTCATGATATACTTTAATATAGTTATAACAACTATATAATAGTTTTTCATAATTGGATATGCCTTAAGAAACTCTTTAAACGTGAAGTTATTTGATGAGGGAAGATATAAATTAAGGTTATTCTTTCTTACTTACCTCATGCTCATCCATATTTTTTGTCCATAAATATCTCAAATCAAATTGGATTTTGCAAAGAGGATAGCTATATTTTAAATATTTGCTCTTAGTCAAAGTCATTTATTTCTTTGTACAAATTTAAAATTGATTTATGTAATTTAATTTTTAATAGTTTTAACATGGATATATGAAGAATAGTTTTATATATATATATAGTAAAGTGGACATATTTTTATATTTTCCTAATACTAGAAAATTTAATAATACCTTCATTCCTTCTAATCCTAATAGAACTATTTTATTATACATTTCATTCAAACAATCTAGTTTCTTTCCTCTAAATTTATTCTTTGATTCATACATTTAGTTCACCAACCATTTTTGGAGTAATGTCATAAGACTCAAAGGAAAAATATGAAGAATTTTATCCAAGTTTCCATTGTATGCACCCTAAACTTTATATCATGAACTGTTTGATATAATTTCTCAAATAAATTTGTTAATGAATTGTTTGATATAATGCCTCAAATAAATTTCCAATAGTGACAGAGTATGATAGAAATAGTGTTTTTGATATAATGCCTCAAATAAATTTGTTAATGAATTGTTTGATATAGGGTGCATACAATGGAAACACTATTTCTATCATACTCCATCAAAAATTACCATGAACTATTTGATATAATGCCTCAAATAAATTTGTTAATGAATTGTTTGATATAGGGTGCATACAATGGAAACACTATTTCTATCATACTCCATCAAAAATTACCATGAATTGTTTGATATAATGCCTCAAATAAATTGGAGGTGCCCTGGTAGAAATGTATGCAAAATGTGGAAGCATAGACATGGCATGTTAATTTTTTGACATAGTAGAAATGTATCATAGAAATAGTGTATGTTGAAAAGGCTTTAGAAACTTTCAAACAAATGCAGTTTCAATTCAACAAATTTGAAAAATTTCACATTTAGGGTTTCAAAATTTAATAAACAAATGCATTTTGAACTCTACGAAATTCAAATTTGACAAACCTAGTGCTCGATATGCAAGTTGGGTTGATGAACTTTGGAGAGATGAAGTTGAGTTTGCATTCGTTGGAGAGATGAAGTTGAGTTTGTTCGCCGTTTGCAGATCACGTTCACTATTTGCCGCATGCACAAGCACAGGGAAAGTAGAAAAAAACAAAAACTGACAGTGACAAATTCATGTTTTTTTTATGCCTTATTTGAGGGGGTTCGATCGAACCCATGTTCGACCGAACCCCTTAAAATTTTCTTTTTTTTTGTTTAGGGTTTGGGGGTTCGGTCAAACATATAATGTGGTTTGGCCAAGCCATTGAGTTTGACCGAACCCATTGAGTTTGGGGAAAGGAAGAAAACTGAAATTTTGTTCCTCATAAAATTTGTAAACCACTATTGTGGTTTGAACCAACATCTATAATTCTTTGACGAACTAAAATCTTCCATGGTTCATCTCTGCTGGAAGCTCTTAGAATCCATTTTGCAGCAAGGTCAATCCCTTGGGTTTGGGGATCAATAAGCCCCAGTACATCTTGTGTTTTGGCTGAATATAATGAGACCATGAAGAAGCAATAAAACCACCATTACCATCCCATCTAGACCACAAGAATTTGTAGATTATTTTATTGAGCTCCTCATAGCCTTGTTTGGAAGGCATCCAACACAAAGAGTAGTATGCATGGGAAGCAATGAGAATCTTATTATCCACTTGAATCTTGCCTGCCAAGGATAGAAATATATTGCCAAAATTGAACAACTTATGTTTAATTTTGTTTAAGAACCAAGTCCACATATCAGAAAGGGAGACACCCAAACCAAAGGGTATACCTAGATATCTTGTTATCTCACCATGCTTAATTTTCCTCCATTCTTTTGGTATCCATTGTGGCTTAGCATAAGGATGGGTCATTAAAAACTCAGTTTTATTATGAGCAATAAGGGAGCCAAATAACTTGCAGTACAAGTTAACAATTTCCAAAGCATTGTTCACCTCCTCTTCAAAATTATGCAAGAATAGCATACTATCATCAACAAAGTGGGAATTAATAACCACCTGATTTTGAGGGATATAAATCCCTTTAATAAGTTTCATTTGATGAGATTTGTGCAGAAAATAACCCAAGGCATCAGTTGCAAGAACATACAAAAAGGGAGAAAGGGGACATCCTTGCCTTATGGAATGCTATAACTCAAAAGAGTCAGACATACTTTTATTAATAATCACATGAGCATTAGCATATTGAAACAACATTTGAACATGCTTTTGAATTTTAGGACCAAAACCCAGCCAATGCAGCATTTTAAGGATAAAGCTCCAATGAATTCTATCATAGGCTTTGTCAAAATCTAGCTTAACTATCAAAGCATTTTGGCCTAATTGTTGCGCCCATTCCATGGTCTCCCAAGCTAGCATAAGGTTATCAAGGATATATCTACCTTTTAAAAAACCCATTTGCTTAGCTCTCACAATCATTTGAACAATAGGCTTAATTCTGATTGCTAAAGCCTTTGCAATACTTTTATATGAAGTGTTTAGTAATTTAATTGGATGCCAACCAAAAATGGTATCCTCATTCTTCCCCTTAGGAATAAGCTTGATAATACCTTTGTTGATAATAGGACCCAAAGAACTGCTTTGAAAAGCTTCCAAATATAGCATATAAAAATCATCCTTAATATGCTTCCACATAGTTTGATAAAATTCAGGAGGAAGACCGTAAAAGCCAGGACTTTTATTTTGTTTCATAGAAAATAAAGCACATTCAATTTCTTCCAAAGGGAGAATTCTATCCAAATATTTGCTATAACCTGGATCAATCATATTTGGAATAAAATCTTGTATGTTGTCTTACAACACATGTTGGATATCAGTCCAATTAGTTTCTTCTCTAAATAGCCTTTCATAAAAACTATGAAACAGATTAATACTTTTTGCTTGATCAGTATGGTGTCCACTTTCATCCCTTATAGCTTCAATTTTTTCTCTTTTATGCTTATAGTCGAGATGATTAAAAAATATTTAGAACCCTTGTTCCCTTCCTTGATCCAATGAATTTTGGCTCTAATTTTGGCACCCTGTCCTCTATAATGATCAAGTTTTTGTAGTTGAGCTTCCGTAACAACAATATGTTTTTGAATATTTTCATTGAGAGGATCAAGATTAAGTTTCGTTTGAGAAATTTCTAGCCGTCCTTGGAGATATTTTTCAATGCGTTTACGTTTCCAAGCCATTCTTCTTCTGAATGATCAAAGAAAATCAACACATTGTGATATAGTAGAAATCCACCAACTCACCCATGAGTCCCCTTCAAGAGGTTTAGGAATAGAGTTCCAAATCACCACTAAAGCTGAAACACATTCTTTATTTTTAAGATGAGAAATATTAAGCTTGAAAGGAAGTTGAGAAGAAAACCCAACATCAACATTCTCCGAAGAGGACAAATAACAAACAATTGGATAATGATCATATAAGGTTGTGGAATAATCCACTCAAACCAAAAAATCCTTAGATAAATAATCCAACTTGAGATTGAGAGATGAATAGAAACGATCCAATCTGCTCAGCTTCCTATCATTACCTGATTTGCAATTAGACCAAGTATACCAGTTATTGGCATGACAAGGGAATTGGTTGTGAAGAGGATCGGCAACTCCAAGCACATTCCTACAATAGATCAATTTTTCAAATTCTTTTTGGCTAAGGTTAAAATGATTAAACCAACTACGATCCTCATGATGCTCCACCATGTTAAAGTCTCCTCCGAACACCCAATCAGCAATAGGAAGGTTCTTAGGTATCCAATCCCAAAGAGAAACTCTTTCTCTCAGATTGTTAGGTGCATAGATTGAACAAAAACCAAGGGACTGTCCATTGATAAAGGTGAGGGCCCACACATAGTTATGGGTTGGGTCCTCACCCTTATCAATGAAATGCTTGGAAATTGAAGATCCAATCCAAGAACAGCCCCACTACTGCCCTCCTTATGCAAGGTGTGAATAAACATAACATCTTTCCATAGATTGAAAAAAGACATTTAAATGTTCATTACCAAGCTTAACTTCTTGTAGCATAAGTACATCAGGCTTCCATTTCTCAAGAGTGTCTTTGAATTTAAATTTGTGATGAGGGTGGGAAATCCCTCTCACATTCCAAGATAATATTTTGAATCTCATTTTGAAACATCAAGAGAATCATCCTCCTCTTATGGCAAGACTCCATAGTGATTCGAGATGGGAATTTCTAGATCATCGGTCAATTTTTCAATCGAACCACCAGAAGGGGATCTGGACCATTGTCAAGAAGAAGGAGGGGGAGACAAAGATCTACGAGAGGATTTCAAAAACCTAGAAGAAGTTGGAGTAGCAGGTTCATTATTAGGGAAATGAGAATTTGAGGAAGGGGAAGAAAGCTCCTTGCATTTACGAACCACTTTCCAATCATCACTCATAATGACATCTTTGTAAGAAGCATTAGCCAAAGTAGGGGATTCAGTTGTAGCATGAGGACTAGAAGAGGGAGTACAAATGTTCATTTGATGGGAAAAAGGCGGAGGATTTTTCATAATTGGCTTGGACTGTAAGGTAGGATTAGTGGCAACCTTGGCTGGGGTGCTTGTGAAGGGGAAGAGGAAACCTTGTTTTTCTGGATAGGGCAGTCTCAAATCAAATGACCCTCTTGTCGACAGAAAAAACAAGCATTGGGATTATTTTAATAAATGATTTGCTGATCAATTTCAAGCCTAGGACCATATAATTTAATATTCTTTGGTAGAGGTTTGTTCAAGTCCACTTCTACACAAACTCTTGGGTGAACTCTTAGACTAGAAAAAATTTCAGAGCTTTGTTTGCACCAAATAACTTTACCCATTTGTACCACAATGTCTTTAAGATATGGTAAGAAGACTAAGTTTAAAAAAGGAAATTCCAGCCACATTGGATAACAAGAACGAGAGGGTCCTTCAGGGTGAAATTCAAATGTCCAGGCTTGGAGGTAGCAAATTTGTCCATAGATTATCCATGTACCATACTGCAACATAGCCTGAGCGTGTTCTGCAGACTTGAACATGCAAGAGACATAACCTTTACCCAAACCCCTTATTGTTTCAATCATCCAACCCCTGTTTTCCCAGTTTATTCTCACCCATTTATAAAATTTAGACTCTGTAGGAATTCCTCTCAAAAAGAACAAAATCATAGTTTTACTCTGATGTTCAGCAATAAGATCTACAACATCATCAGGCAATTGGAACTCCAGAGATTTACCTTGTTCGTCGCTTGAGTATTCTGGACTCTTTTCTTCTTGTTCAACAATTTGGGGAAAAACCTTGGCCTTTGTCCTATGCGTCTCATTTGCTCTTGTCCTCATATCAACAATTTCTTCCCCCTCCATAGCTCCATTTACTTTCATATCATCAAAATTGGTGGTCGAATCTATTAAGTTATTATCATTTGCAGCCCCTAATTGCCGTGCCATAGACTTCAACCTCATAACTAGCTTTTTAATCTCCCCTTCAAGGTTTCGCCGTTCTGCATTGGAAGCTGAATCAATGACAAGGGATTGCATAGAGGGATTCATGTGCAAAGCAGAAAATGCGTCCTCAAACATCAAAGCCTCGTAGGAATTTCCCGAACTGAAAGCTAGGGTTTTGCGAGTCTTTGGTCGCTTCTCCTTAGCCGTGCGGATTTTTTTCCTCTCCAAAGTTTCCTTGGGCACCAAGTACCTCAAGATACCACATGTTTTACTTTAATATACTTTTAATTTATAATAAAAATAAGTTTGAAAAAATAAATAAATTTATATTTAAAAATAAAAATAAAAAATAACTATTCAAATTAATACTATAAAATATATAATATTTTAATTGTTAAAATTATTAAATTATACATATATTTTTAAAATAATGAAATGTTTAAGAAAATATATAATAACACATGACATTACATGGTTAATTGGATAAGCGACTATCCAGCGAAAAAAAAGATGGAAAATACATTTGTATAGAAAAAAATGAGACGGAAAATAGATAGTTTGCAGGGAAGTCTACGACAAGCGAATAGAGGACTGACAAATGATCAATCTGAAAAATATGCAAATGAGGGCACTAGCAGAAAGTTAGTGGGTATGGCCATCAGATGCACCTGCATAGACAGTGCCTTGTAGTGGTAGATTGCAGTTTTATTTCTTATAATTGTATTTGTTCAATATATATAAATATTATATATAAAAAGTTTGTATAAGTAGTTTTTTGTTTCACAATATATATTATGTAAATAATTTTAAGATAATGGATTTTAATAAATATATATTTTTTTCTATTAATATTTTAATATAAATTATTTGTCAATAGTGGTTAAATTTTTGTATTCTTGTTTTTGTCATCAAGGTCCAAATTCTATTGGGGTGTAATTGTTGAGTATTTATGTTGGGGATGAGATACCTTTTTTAATTCAAATGAAACACATTACAAGTATTAATGGAACTTGCAAGTACTCGCCCATTAGAATTAGTAGTGAGTTGCTTAAGAGCTCATGTTCAATTTTTATAAAAAATGAGATCATGATTTTTCAATTAAAAATTGCTAAGAATTGCATTTTTTCCACCCAAAATCATAACTACAAAAAAAATTGAATATTTATTACACATTACTTGATTTCCATTGAAATATGAAACCTTGCATTTAAAAATACCTTTAGAAATAAACCCACGATTGTATACATTTGAATCCACGAATGGGCGCTTACAATGCAAGACTATACTTCAAATGTGTTGGTTTAGGGTTGTCTCTTCTTCCCATTAAGGCATAGAATTAACGATTTGTTTGTATTATAATACTAAATCAATTTAATTGCTTTCCATTTAAAACAAAATTTTAAATGGAATAAAATTAGAGGGAATAGATTATGGTAAAACTCCTTTCGACCATTAAGCTGTCAACTTGGTAATTTAGTTATAGTCTAATAATGTATGATCAACTTTTAAGTTAGAAATAAGAAAAATTAAAAAATGGACTTAATGTAATGGGCATGCTAATAGGTATATTTATTTAGTGTAGCATTATAAGTAATATGAAAAAATTGAGTGGATGTTAATATTTTGTTCTCTTTTTAATAGAACATATTTATGAAAGGCACAAATTAAGGAGTTGAAGTAATTATGTTCTAAAAAGTTCAATATATGTTTATTTTAGAAGATTTTTTTGAAAAATAGTTATTGTTAAGTTTTTATTGAGTCTCAAGTTTTTAATTTTTTTTGGATTAGTTGAGTTATTGTTGAGTTTGAGTTTTTCATCTATAGTTTAACTTTCATCTAATTATCATGAGTATCTTTTTGATTTATAAGTTGAGAGTAACTTATTGGCATTAGAAATCATCACTCTAACATAGCAAAGGTACGTACACCTAAACAAGTTTCTCCAAAAAATTAAAAGAATTAAGGGGAAAAAATCATCTCACCATCCTATTACTAAAGGAAAAACAAATCAAAGATATAAAAAAGACAAATCACACAAAAGTCTATCTAGATTACAAATTTATTTTTGTGAATTCACTAAAAAAACATGTGATCAACCAATGCTTAAAGATAAAACCTATTAACACTTAATTTTACATATTGTAAAAACTAAAATTGCATTTACCTTTTAAGTTAAAGATACTATAACCAAGCATCCTGTGCCACAATCATCCTTGTGTTTACATAAAACCTTGTAAATTTTTATTATAATTACATCACAAACCTTAATTACTTATACATTTACTCTAAAATAACTACAAAGTTTGGCTATAGTTACGTCTCAATAATTGATAATCTATAAATTTTCTTTTAAAATAATTGAAAGTTTGGTTATAGCTCAATGTTTTCATCACCCACAAACATTAAGAATGATGGATAATACATATTGAGTGCTACAATAAGACTAAGATATGTTGACACTTGTTGCTATCATTGGCAAGCACAAAGTATAAGTAAAGTCATGTCATAAAGGAAAATAAGATCCATTATCCTTGCCACTAGGGAACACTAGAAAAACTAATGCCATGTAAGAACAAAGGATGTTATGGTTCCACATTACCCCATAAGCAATCGCTTCGAGATTAAAATTTGTATACATTACATTAAGATTGACAAAACATGCAAAGGGGAGTATAAAATTATAGTCAATATGTGGTGGATGATGAGATACTTACATGAACAATTTCATCGAATGTATCCTATTTATCCATCATAGTAGCAAGTTGTCAATATGACAAGAGAGTGCATAATTGGGCATGGTTAACATGTAGTAGAGATGATCAGTGTGGTCAATAAGCACAATGGAAACAAAATACACATTTTTTGAGTTGTCAAGGCATGGGTTATTGTAATTCAATTTCTAAAAAGGCATGGATAATGGGAAAGCTCTATATGAATATAAGTGTCAAAGAGGAACATGAAATAGTTAAGGAAAATACCTAGGGTTATAGGGAACCCAACTGGGACCACCATGAAAAAAAAGAATCAAAATAAAGGCATATTTAGGGCACATATACAAAACCATGGGGTCACTACATCTACATAAAACCATGAGAATAGAAAAATGACAAGGCATGAGCATAGAATAGGAAATCCACACCCGAATTAAAGTAGTCAATGCAATGAGGCTCACTAGATTTGAAAGATAATAGAGTACAAGGGCCAACACTACAATCACACACGAAGGGCACAACAATGATTTCTCATGACCAAATAAATTCACTAAGACCAACCACTAGCCACACATTCTAAAACCCTAATGTAATAATTATCATGTCAATTATAAAACTAGGGTTAACCAAAGCAACATGGTGTGCACAAAGAGACCATTAATTTTACATTTTTATGGCATGGTTGGTAGATTGCATTCAATTCTATTCTTGATATGATGTGATTTACAAATTTTGTGTGATGTCATCGGCTTCTATAAATTCTATGTGATTCTATTTTCAAGTTCTCCAGATTATCTAACGTTTGTGATTCAATAGGAACCAATAAATTTATATTTTATAATTTATTTTATGGATAAACAAACTATTTTCTATTTATTGTTGTCATGTTAATCATTTATAATGTTATTTAATAAAATAATAATATACTTATTCATTGATATGTATGATAAATGATGGGGTAAATATATAATATTTATAATTATTTTGATGCATCCCCTTAATTAATCAGACTTAATTAAGCCTTTAATTGACCCAATTATGCATTAAAAAGCCTAATTAATTTCATTTTCCAAAAGGGGAACCACATTTAATCAATGCATACACTTAATTAAACATCTTGGAAAATAAGTGTGCTAGGTTTAGGGCTAGTATCCATTTGCATAAGAGCGAATGGGTCCTCCTTAAGTCTTGGGACCCAATTTATAATATGTTTTTGGTGAAATTTTAATGATCTAAATTCAAATTGCAAAGGTCAATTGTGGTGTTTAATTATCGGGTAATTAAGTAAACACCTATAAATACAAGGTTATTTTATAAATTTAGACTAAGAAACATTAAGGCAAATTTCACATGAGAAAATGTCATTATCAAGAGCATTGGGGAGTATAATTATTAGTCATTCATTGCAACAATCAAGATCCTATCATGATGTCAAGTTTATGTGTCTTCATGCATGTTTTTGGAGCTAACATTGTGATGTAGGTTTCAAGTTTCAAGAGATCATTTAAGCATCAAGATCTATCTGTGTGCAGCATGATTTACTACCCTAAATGATGCAAAACACAAAGAAATGCAAAAGGAGAAACAACACAACACCACCTCAAGATTAGCCTAAGTTGAACTTAAATAAAAGAAACAGAAAAAAAACTATTATACCTTTGTTCAAGTTGATCCTTTGGTTGGCCTTTTGTTGGAGATTTGATGTGTGCTCTGCCGACACTCAAATTTCTCAAATTTGAAGTGCCCATTTCAAATTTTTGCCTCTACACTTTCAGAAGTGCACTTGAAGAATCTACCTGAATGACCTACTTTGGAGGGTCATAATTTGGAGCCTGTTGATTTCCAAGCAAAACCCATTTGTAGACCCACTCATGTGCCCTATGTGAGTATGCATGTCAATTTTTAGCTTCCCACGATGAGTTTTGACTAAGTTTTGAAAAGAAAACCTGGAGGGTTTTGTCACTTTTCTGCTTTTTGCAAATGTTCAGTTTTGCAAAGTAGCCTCCTGTTTGAGTTTGCATTTTCCAACTTGACGACTATCAAGTCAAAGTGAATGTTGATCTATATTCTCCATGAAAAGATGAGCTCACATGTCAATTTTTAGAGTCTCATGACTTGATTTGCTATTTTTAGTAGATCAAAACCAAATGAAATTTCTCCAATTTTGCACTTGCATTTCCAGAAGCCTTTCTGAGAGGTCAACTTTGACCTTCAGTATTTTGTGGAGATTGATGATTGAAGCTAATCCCTCTTGCACATGTGCTCACTATTCCAAAGTGATCTACTATGTCTAGTGGCAGCTCGCTAGGAGTTGATTTGGTATTTTTTCCACGAGGTGATTTCATCAGTTTTAATTGGTTTTGAACAGCTGATTGTTGCAGAAAGTTCAAGTAGGAAACTTTGACAGCGAATAACTTTCACCTTGTAACCCCTTTTTCTAAGCTGTTTGTTGCACTCAATTCACGGGTCAGAGGTCTACATGCCTGTAAGTTTTTATTGCTCCACAAGGTCATTTGACTAGTTTTCAAAGCTGATTCCATAGCCAACTTAGCCAGTTTTCACTATTCTACAAAATTGCTCAGAAGCAGATTTTAATGGAGACCCATTTCATCTTTTCATCGCTAAAGCATTCAGAAACTGTGTCTAATCATTTCAGGACAAAAGTTGTTTAAAAATGATTTTTTTTTTTAGCCAGGCCCACATCACACCCGACATGTTTCACATAATCACAAAGTTGTGAACATTGCATTGCAGTATGTTGAAGGATACTTTGATTATGAAGGCATGAAGTTTGAACCCATATCCCAACAATGGATTTTCATATGTCATCATCACAAGTCCTCCCACAGCTAGTTGAAGGTGGTGTTTTATTTGAGTTCCCATGGGTAAAGTGATTACACCATTCAAATCTTGTGGTTACATGATATAAAAAAAGGGAAACTCTTTGTAGTGAAACTTGCTTCTAGTTAAATTTTGATGACTATGTGGAAGCATGGACATATGGCAATAATTTTGATCAATGCCTAAGAACAATGTCATCTTATGAATGAATATTCCTCTATGTTTGGCTGAATGGAGTTCTTCCATTGATTTGAATGGAGGTGTTGTACTTTACTCATCCTAGTTAAAGTCACAATACCATTTAATCTTTGCTAAGTTGTCAAACAGTTGCATAACACTAGGAAAGAAAATTATTCTACAAGCCAATATTGTTCATACTTCTTGATATGTGGCTACATATTTCAAGATTATTGATGAGAACAATTGTGCAAATGATTGATCCTCCGAAGGCCCAAAGAGCATATTGTTGATTATTGTGATAGAATGATTGTAAATGGAGGTCAAAAACTAAAGAGGACGTGGCTCTGGTTGTATGAGAGGAACGCTTTGATGGTATCCTACACATAGGAAGGAATAGTTGAAAAACTTTAAAATCTTTGAAGGAAATATAGAAAATGATGACATCCACTGCGCTAGAGGAGACTAAGACAATGTATCAAGCTGAGAGGGCTTACACATCATGAGCCCTATATATCAAACATCAAATGAAGGGCGCGCTGCAAACAAAAATGGAAATCCATCATAGCACGAAGGAAAATCAAATGAAGGAACACAGGCAAGGCACATGCCTATATTGGAAGATGCTGAAACCACCATGCCACAAGAGAAAGTCATGCTGGAAGTGGATGGAAAGGCACACACATAAAGAAGATGTGTTTGTTACAAAGATGAAAGGAATTCCAAAGAGGTCCACAACCAGTAAACAGGGGATGCAAAGTGATCAAAGGCAGTATATACACTAAAATAATTTTTTTGAAAATGCTTTATGGAACACCTGCAGTTTACAATGGAAGGGCATTGTCTGAGAACAGAGCCAATGCACAGAATGGGTGTGATTAAGCTTCAAGAACTAAAAAAGGGGAACGACTATGGCCAGAGGGGTATGGACATCAATCAAAGCACAAAGGACAGAAGAAAGACTTTGGAAGGTGACGCGCCTGGCATATATAAAATGAGATTATGAAAGTCTTTACAAAATAGAAAGTAGATGCAAAAGGAAGCCACGCCACCATTGAATACAAAATAGATACAAATGGAAAATGTTGAAAAATTCTCAATGACTTTCAACAAATGTATGCTCCACTACAAACAGGGTACACACCAAATATGTTAGATATCTCAAACTTGCAAACAAATGCAATGGGAGGAGATCAAGCGGCCTATGATTTTTACACAAAATAAATTTGTTAAATTCTTCAAAAACTTTCAAACCGCATAGAGGAATTAATGCAGAAAATGGCTGCCATGACTCAAGAAGCGAAGCACAGTGGAATGTCGAGCAAGAATGAAGGATTAGGGCACAAAACAGGGGAAAGTTAGATTGACGATGATGAAGTGAAGGTGCAAATGTAGCTTGATCTTGGTCGATCCCTGCCAGATCGTTGCTTTAACATGTACACTGGTTAATTCAAACATGGTTAGCGATATGCTGACATGTGGCAGGTGGGGCCTGATTGGAATTCATGTGTGTGGGTAAAGTTGAAAGCAGACCGATGTTTTCATTTTTTAAAAGGCAGGGGTTTCCTTTTAAATATTTTAATGAGCCTAATGAAATAAAAGGGCGAAACATTTAAAAGTAAATGTTGCTTGCATAGGTGTTGGAAAGAAATGTGGTGGGCTTGGGAAAGTGAATTCTTCCTTTGTCCGATAATAAGGTTTTGAAATGAAGGGCTTTCACTTTGGAGAAGGTGAAATATGGGTAAAATAAAATGACATGAACAATTATTAGTTCCTGCCGCCAGGTAGGAATACTTATGCATTCACCCAGAATGCTTTTAACCGGCAGCATCGGCCAATCACATTTCGCCATTTAACATATTACTTATTTTTTTGTATAGTTTGAATTTGGAGAGCTATTTTATATATTGGAAAATTAGCATTTATCTATTTTTCTATTCGTTCAAGTAGCTTTATAAATCATTATCGTTTTAAAAATTCAGGAAAATGCGAATGCATAAATTGATTAAATAAATTTAAGCAAAGGCATAGTTTAAAAGTTGGCGGCTAGAGGTACGTAATCCATGAATGTAGATTAAATGCATTAAAATATCAGGAAAATGTGAGTGCATAAATTGATTAAATAAATTTAAACAAAGGCATAGTTTATAAAAACTGGCGGTAGACGTACGTAATGCATGAATACAAAGTAAATGCATTAAATGGCATCTGGCTCGAGGTGAAGGCGCTGGAATGGCTTGGTGGCCACGCGTGGCCAGGGTACTTTGGTCATTTAATATAGAGTTAAGCTACTTGCTATGCATCTCTATTACTTTGCATGTGTTGTTTTTGTGTTCTGTAAGCGCGTGTTATGAGGAAGAGTTTGTAGCGACTGAGCAGGAGATGTTATAGTTGCAAAGTCCAGACCCAAAAATGAGTTACTTGAGGTGATAATTTGTTAATTTTTAGAGTTTTGTTACATTAAAGTGCATAACGAAGCTGTATTTCATAGTGCCCTATTGTGTGGCCGAGCAGGGGATTTTGTAGTTGCAGAGTTGCACACTGGACAGCGAGAGATGAATTGCTTGAGGTCAGAAGAGGTAACTTTTCGTTGTTTTCTTCTATTTGATACGAGAAATGCAAGTAGGGTTTCATAGTGCTTTAAGGCATTCTTATACTTTGATTATAAATTCGTATTTTAAACTACTTTTAGTATTATCTATTCGAATTTCTTGTTGAAATGCGAAGTTTTCGTATTTTAAACTACTTTTACTTTATGCATGTGAGCCCATAAAGAGGGCTTTGGAACCAAAATTATGTATATGTTAAACCTATTTCTTGCCACCAAGCATTTAAATTCTGTCAAATGTCGTGGTTACTGTTCTCATAGGTAGACATGTAAAATACGAAAGCATTTATAAGGCAAGTGAACTATTTTACAAAACTCCTCAGGAAAATGGGCTTCCGGGGAATGCAATGAGTATTAAATCTGGACACCTTGACATTCACATGTTAACTTTGGCATTTTTATGGAGTTGGTGGCTCTCATTTACTCTTCTGTCATCTGATATCTAATTAATTAGGTGGCTGTTAATTAGTCTTTAAATACATAATAATAAAAAGAAAGAAATAATTATAAATATCCTTGTGGACATTTTAATTATGGGTTGTGATTTGTACTTGCATGTAGATGGATTAAGCACTCAACAGTCACAGTATATGTAGCGTGTCAGCTAATAGGTCCATGTGACATTTATCCTTGTATCATTAGATAACTAATTAATTAGGTAGCTGTTAATTAGTCTTTAAATACATAGTAATTAAGAGAAAGAAAAAATTACAATTATCCTTGTGTAAATTTTACCTGGTGATCAAATTCAAGGAACAAACATATTAAGCAACCAACAATTTGAGATTTTGTAATTGGAAAACTTAGACTGAATGCTTAGGAAGTTAGAAAATTGTATCTTGGGGTTAAAAAAAAACTATGTCAAATATGTTTTAGAATTCAAATTGCAATGTTGCCATAGAGCAGTCAAGTAATATTGCTCGATAAAATAATTTTAAACTTTGTGCAAAAGAGTAGTTAAATTCATTGCTAGAAGATTTGTGGTACAAGAACCTATGGCAACTAGTTTGTGTAGTTAATTTGATTTACATTTATACTTGTGTCTCTTGAATCTAAAAAATGCTTGCTAGTGTTTTAATGGTTTTGGCTATTAGTATCCATCACAGTAGGAGTATTATAAATTGCAATTGTAATTTTGGGAGTTGTTTGCATTTTGGTCATTTCCATGAGCTTTATTGCTATTCTTTTAGAAAAACAAACAAATGGTCTTCGTTTTCTAATGAAAGCTTATTACATGGTGTAATGCTTTTGATTGGAAGAAGAGAGGTGGTGTAGCGGTCGAACTGTAGCAAATTATTCAAGAAAAGAGTACAGGGTGAGTTTCTAGAATGAACCTTCTCCTTTGTTTACAATTGCATAGAGTAGACAAAGAAAAAGGTTAATTCAAGATTCTCACTATATTGATTGTACTTGTAGTCATATCGTTTCTTTTTGTTACAAGGACAATCTTTACAAATGGGTATTGTGAGTGGCATATGCTATATGGTTCATAGAAATTAAACAATTGGGGTTCAAAAGTAGATCTTTCTTGCAATAACATGACATCAGAAATGCAATTATTATCCAATCAATATACAGGGCAAGTGAACTGTTTGAAAAAATTTCTCGGTGAAATGTGGTTCCCTAGAATGCACTGAGTATTTAGTCTGCACACCTTGATATTCACATGTTAACTTTGTCATTTTTATATAGTGTCTAGTTCTCATTTACTCTTCTATCATCTTATATCTAATTAATTAGGTAACAGTTAATTAGTGTTTAAATCCATAAAATTTAAAAGGAAGAAATAATTATAATTATCCTTGTGCACATTACACCTATAACTCAAAGCCAATTAACAAAGCAACAATAGAAAACTATGTCCATCTTAATATTGTAGACAGTATGTATTTGTGCATAATTTTATAAGGATACCATGCATTGTGATTTCTACTTGAATGAAGTTTGATTAAACAATTGATAGTTAGTGCTAGACAGCCAAATGAAATTAACTTAGGTAAATGGAAATAGAATGACCCCATCCAATTGTAAAATGAATGTTTATGTGGCTTTTACATGATAACAGGCTTGCAGCCATGAGACTTCTTTGAAGCTTAAATGTCACAGTATATGTAGCATATTACCCAATAGCTCTATTTCACATTTCATTCATGTTGATTTAGGCAAGTTCATATTTCTCATTTACCCTTGTAAAGTATCATATCTAAATAATTAGGCAACTGCTAATTAGCCTTTAAGTACATAGCAATTAAAAGAAAGAAATAATTACAATTATCCTTGTGTACATTTGAACTATTAATTAAAGGCAATTAACAAACTAGCACTAGAAAACCATGTGCGTGTTAATGTGTTGGATAACATGTATTTGTGCATAGGTGTATGTGGATGCTATGAGTTGTGATTTCTACCATTATGTAGCGCTTACTATTACTTGTACAGCCAAGCCACATGCAAGTAGAATTCATAATTCATGGCATCCAGATACACTCAAGGACAAATACAAATAAAGGTTGTTGGCATCCTGATAAGAAAGATGATGAGATACATCCAATTAATGTATGTCACAACATCTTATTGAATGAAGATGATTTGAATAGGGAGGTTACAAATGAGAATCCTTATTTGTGTGTGACTAATGCTCTTTTTAAAGACTTGTCAAGAAAATTGCATCCCAATACTATTAGAAAATAGGTGGAATTAGATTTATTGATTGACTATGATTGATGGGTCAAATGTGTACAAGGATAGTTAAATAAATAGGCAGCTGCTAATTAGTCTTTAAGTACATAATAATTAAAACAAAGAAATAATTACAATTATCCTTGTGTACATTTGAACTGTTGATCAAAGGAAATTAACAAACTAGCAATAGAAAACCATGTATGTGTTAATATGTTGGATAACATGTACTTGTGCATAGGTGTATATGGATGCTATGAATTGTGATTTATGTTTGCATGTAGCCAGTTTAAACATTTAATAATTAGTGTTGGATAATGGAATGAAATGAACTTGGGTAAATGGAAATAGAATGACCCCATGGAATTGGAACATCAATGTTTATGTGGCTTTAACATGATAGCAGATTTGTGTCCATGAGACTTATTTGAATCTCAAATGTCATACTGTATGTGGCATATTAGCTAATTGGCTTAACATGATAGCTTTCAAACAAGTTAATTCAGCGATCAATCAAGCTAATTGGCCGATGAATTAATTGTGTTGAGTGGTTAGTCATAGTTAATTATTAGTCATCTTAATCCTCCAAATCAATTAAATCAATCTTGCCTATTCACATTCACAGATACACAATCTTTCTGACCATTTTGCCTGCTTTTAATAAAATAGGAGCTTTAGAACAGGATATGTACATTCATCTAAGCATGATAAGACGTGGATTTCTGACATATATTATGGTTTGAAATGTTGTCATGAATATGTATACAAAATATGGAAGCACAAGAAAAAAATGTAAATTGTTTGACAAAATTCCTCGAAGAAATGTTGGCTCTTGGTGTGTAATGATTGCAAGTTATGCAAAGAATTATTTGTCGAAAAAGATTTTTGCAAATTTTCAAGCAAATTAACTAGATAGCTGATCAAGTTAACCGTGAATCAAGTTACTTGACGAGTCAGTGAAACTAGTTCATTGATAGATCAGTTTTCTTGAATAGTTAATTATAGTTAATTATAAATCATCTTTATTCACCAAATCAATTAAACCAATCATGGCCATTAATATGCAAAGAAATAATTTCTTGAAAAGGCTTTATAGACAAGGAAGCAAATGCAATTGCTAGGTGGAAACCGAAATTGCAAAACCTTCGCTAGCATCTTCCTTTGTGTTTCTTGTGCTACAAATATTCAACAAGCTATAGCTGTCCATATTAATTGTATTCCTTTGGCTATGTTCAAGCCATCTGTTTATTATATTGCTTTCGCTATTATTTCATGAAAGCTCAAATGTCATAGTATATGTGGCGTATCAGCTAATAAGTCCATCTCACATTTCGCTCATGACAATTTAGTTTGTCTCATCTCTCTGATACATTAATCAAAGTCAATTAACAAATAAGTCAATCTTACACTTGACTCATGCAAATAAAGTCAATTCTATCTTTTACTCATTAATGAAATTAACTAATCAGCTTAACAAGATAGCTTTCAAACAAGTTAGGTCAGTGATCAATCAAGCTGTTTGACTGATGAGCCAATTGAGTTCAATAGTTAATCATAGTAATAGCAAAAAAATCCTTGTTAGATGATGTCAGTTGAATTTTCTTTTATGTGCCTGTCTGCACTTTTGCTATAGCTTGAAGCAATGATGCTTTATGGTTCAAGTATTAAGTGTAATTGGAAAACTTTCTTGATTTAAATTGATTGATTTAAATCTGTTTGGAAACCATACTTACAGTGGTTCTCTAGGCTTGATGCAAAACAACAATATAGTTAAAATGCATAGGAAAATCCTATAGAGAACCATGCTCACACTTGTACATTTGGAATTCAAGAACCTATGATAAATAGTCTGCTAGGTTAATCTATTTTCAATTAATACTTGTTTCTATTGAATCTAAAAAAATACTTGCTGGTGTTTTTCGGTGTTTTGACTATTAGTATCCATTACACTATCACTGTCATCCATTGCAATTATAATTTTGGGAGTTGTTTGCACAAATGTGTTTTGATGCATTGTGAAACCCAAGTTGCATTTCTGGGATAAAATGAAGCAAAATAAATAAAAGTAGCAATTTGTTACCTTGAGTAACTCGTCTCTTCGTGTTCATTCAATGAGCACAGGAGCTTTTGCTCTGTCACTATGAACGTTCCCTTTGTATTGATAAAAGTTGTCAGTTTTCAAATCTATGCCTTTGCTTAAATTTATTTGGATATGGAGTAACATTGTTTTCAAATGTATGACTGATAATAACATGTATATTAGAAAACTTTGAATCAAAATACACAAATCATTAAAAAAATAATATTTCTCTCTTTGTCTTATATTGCTATAGATAGAGCTTCTTTTCAATCATCATATGTATACCCCACATATTCCTAGCCTAACTGTATTAACTTAGAGAGTCTTGAAAAATTGCCGAAAGAGCTGACTATTTTCAGCTTTGCATAAGCCTCCACTCTATTCCACACTATATTATTGTTGTCTACCTTTTTACCATCAAAACTTGTCTACATATGGAAAATGACTAAAACTACGCATCCTTTTGTTGGATTACTTACCATGTTCTGCCACCTTAATAAGATCAAGTACACCCGTAATGTATTAAAAATGAATTTATAACTATGCAATGCAGTCAAGCCCCTGTTTTCCAAGTTTTAGCCAAACAAACTATATGATTATACTGCATATGGAGATTCTTACTCCAAACAAGAGGGAATAAAAAAATAAGATGCAATTGCTAGCCAGGTCCTTCATTGCTCCCTTGCTACTGGTAGATATCACAAAAAAGTAAAATCCTATTTCTAAGATGACAATGAATTTAAGGAACTTGAAATAAGTTTGTCTCTATAATATTGCTCACACTTATTTATCCCCAATAGCTATGTATTGGCTTATAGGTAGATATAACAGTTGAAAATGCTATCGTAGACATATATTCACAATGTGGAAATATAGACAAGGTCCAGGAATTGGAAACAAGGAATGCATAGGAAACATAAGCTATGAAATACAATGACATGTAGCATAAACAAGTAACAGTTTAAACTCCAATAATCTGTGAAAAAAGCTTCTGTGAACATTGATTTTTTATCAGATTACTTTTGCAAAATACATGTACAGTAATGCAAAAAGGGTATCTGGTAATTTTTCTATTAATTCATATCACCCAAGAACTGCTTCCGACAGAGAGACACTTCCTCCTCCATCTGTTTTAGTTTAGCAGAATCTGGTCAAGAACTTTATTTTGTTAAATGAAACAATCAGGAATTTGGAAAACAGAAAAAACAATGGATTGTTGAGCTTTCTAATTCATCATGATTTTTCAATTTTTTTACCCCACTTTTACAACATACTGAATAACAAGCAACTAAAAACAAGATTCAGAACTCTACAATGCTCTTGTAGAATGAGAACACAAACAAGTATTCAAGGGTACCTATGCTATTTACTTCTGCTCCAAACTCTAAAAGAAGGCTCGCACAGTCTTTGTATCTATTTGCTGTTGCAATGTGCTAAACACAGGATATCAAAAATATTTGTCATATTGTTCCGACCTCTCAATAAAAAAAGAATCTCCATATCCTACCATCAAAGAAAATGCATTAAAGTCAAAGGAGTTTGAAATTGAAGATAACAAACCTAATAGCACTCACTTGGATAAACTGTTTTGTATAGTCTGAATTTTATTGGTTCCTAGCGTCAAGGCAAGAATACTCATGCATTCGGTTGGAATGCTTTTAACTAGCAGCATTGGGCAATCACATTTCGGCATTTAACATATTACTTATTTTTTTGTATAGTTTGAATTTGGAGAGCTATTTTTTATATTGGATAATTAACATTTATCTATTTTCCTATTCATCTGAGTAGCTTTATAAATCATTTTTGTTTTGAAAATTTGGGAAAATGCAAACGCATAGATTGATTAAATAAATTTAAGCAAAGGCATAGTTTAAAAACTAGTGGCTAGAGGTACGTAATCCATGAATGCAGATTAAATGCATTAAAATATCAGGATAATGCAAGTGCATAAATTGATTAAATAAATTTAAGCAAAGGAATAGTTTATAAAACTAGTGAGTAGACATGCATACTGCATGAATACAAATTAAATGCATTAAATGGCATCTGGCTTGAGGTGAAGGCACTGGAATGGCTTGGTGGCCACGCATGGCCATGGTACTTTGGTCATTTAATATAGAGTTAAGCCACTTGCTATGCATCTCTATTACTTTGTGTGTGTTGTTTTTGTGTCCTGTAAGCACATGTTCTGAGGAAGAGTTTGTAGCGACTGAGCAAGATATGTTATAGTTGCAGAGTCCAGACCCAGAAACGAGTTACTTGAGGTGATAATTTGTTATTTTCCACAGTTTCTTTCCATTAAAGTGCATAATGAAGCTGTGTTTCATAGTGCTTTAGTTGGCCTATCACTATCACTTTGTGCCTGATGTGTTGGTGCATGTATGTATGTATGCATGCCTCTATGTACATATGCATTTATCTATGTGCATATCTATGTAAACATTTGTAGATGCATATATGCATGTATGCATATGTCTCTGGATATATCTATGCATATATGTATTTATGCATATATGTATGTGTGTATAGATGCATCTATGTGTATATGCATGCATGCATATATGTTTACGTACATACATGCATTTATGTGTGTCCACATGGATGTATCTGTACATATATATACATGTGTATATATATATGTGTGTGTCTATATGTATTTTCTAGGAAAGAGTTTACAGTGATAGGGCAAAGGTTGTCATGGTTCCAAAAAGGACACTTGTAGACAAGTTACTTTAGGCAATAAATAGTTATTTTCATCAGTTTTCTTTTATTTTACAGTCCATAGGAAGATTGGGTTTCATAGTGCTCAGCCTGCGCTAATCTTCATAGACTAGTACCTCAGATGAACAATTGTCTTTTGTCCAATGTACAATATGGGAGCTTAACAATAACTTGGTGCTTACGAGTCCTGTAAAGATTACATATCTTCAATTACTGCAGAACTGTTCCATAGTGCAAGCTTTAGAGCCACTGTGCTGTTAGCATCTGGCATAATGGGACCTTTCGAACAATATGTGAACAATGTGTTGAGAAGGCTTTACAAACTGTCAGGAAAATGCAATTTACAGATATAAGCCTAAACTCCACAATTGCTTTTAGCTTTCTCGCTGTCATTAAAGCATAAAGGAAAGAGGATTTTTTCCAAACTTCTAATTTATGTACTTTTACATGATAATTCACCTTATTAATTTATGAATCAAATTATCTTAATTAATTAATGTTATTTTCCCTTCTATCATTTCATATCTAATTAATTAGGTAACTGCTAAATAGTATTTACATACATAATAATTAAAACAAAGAAATAATTATAACTATTCTTGTGCACATTTGACCCATCAATCAAAGTCAATTAATAAATCTGATTCCACCTGTTCACTAATAGTATTGACATGCAATTTCCTTGAGAAGTCTTGAAAAAGAGGATTACTCACACACCAATAAGGATTCTCATTTGTAACGTCCCTATCCAAATCATATTCATTGAATAAGATGTTGCGACATACATTAATTGGATGTATCTCATCATCTTTCTTATCAGGATGCCAACAACCTTGGTTTGTATTTCTCCTTGAGTGTATCTAAATGCCATGAGTTATGAATTCTAGTTGCATGTGGCTTGATTGCACAAGTAATAGTAAGTGCTACATAATGGTACAAAATAAAATTATGCAAATGGAAATGAAATGACCCCATTTAGTTAGAAAATCAGTATTTATCTGGCTTTCACTATTAAGTGATAGCTGGTCTAGCATTAAACAGTAGCTAGAAATTGTTATTATCAGAACTTAACAGTGCTAGCACAGGTCTGTGTTGTTTTTTTGCTTAGTATTGATAGGTTGCCATGGCCTATTTACACTTCTTCAGACACTTAAGCAAATATGGCATCTATTCCATTGATTGCTCTTAAAGAGCTTATGCCACCATTGCAATAACAGAATTACACTAGTGCATGCATATGCAAAATATGTTCTATATTATAGCGTACACAAATAACAATAAGTATTTTAAAATTATAAAATGCAATTTGCATTATAAGTAACAAAAGTTCTTACTTAGGTTCTTTCTCATCGAAATGAATCTACATAAGAATTCTATTTTGTTTTTATGAATAACATAGTATATGTCACTCACTGTACTCATTTGTCTAAATTGTCCTTGTAACAGGGATCGATGCTTTTAACTGTATTTAAACAATCATGCACAAACTGCAACATGAGGTTAGCATATTAACCTTCTCCTTTAAAAAAAAAAAAAACAATGCAAAGATTTCCAAATATGCGCTTCTAGGAAGATTTCCCATGGTTGTAGATGAAATAGTATATGTTTTTATAGTTTGCTCACTTCTCAATTTTGTCATTGTACTAGGAAAAATTGCTTGTGCCTATAATAACAGCCAAAATTTGTACATTGCTGCAAGTATACTTGATCATTCAATAGCAGATTGCAAGGTTAGCTTTCCAAATTGTCTTTCTACTTTTCTTGAAATGCAATTGAAATTATTCAATATAATGACTGCATAAAGTTCTTTTTCATGTTTTCATTTTGTCATCTTGTATTCCTCATTTTTTTGAACAAAAATGATTTAAAAGGCTGCTTGCACATATAGAAACAGGAAAATGCATTTTCCACAATTGCAATAGTAATTTGTCTTCGAAAAATAGAACAAGTTTTGCTTATGTGTTAACTAGTTATACTTCCTCTATACAATATCCATAGAATAGAATGAACTGCTAGAATGCAATTTTTAAACCCTGTTTGCAGTTTCAAATAGCCTATAAAGTCATAAGTCTTTGTTTTATGTCAACTGGTTTTTACCTATATGCATTTAAGGCAATTTTGTTCATAAGACTACTTATATCTGTGGCAAGTTGCTATGCACTGTGCAAGTGAACGTATGTTTAATCTTCCTGTATTGCAAAAAAAGACCACAAAGTTAATTTCAAAAGCTGACATGGCACATGAGTACAATGAATGATGTACTACATTACTCATAGACATGACAGAATATTTTTCCATGGTCTTGTTTACATGCAAAATGACATTAACCATAATTTTTTTTGCTCACATTGCCAATTCCACTGTGTGCTTTAAACCTCTAAAGTAAGAGAAAACTGAGGAAAGAAACTATTTATTGCCTCAAGTAACTCGTTTCTGGTTCTGGACACTGTAACTATAACAAATTCTGCTCAATCACTGTAGACTCTCCTAGAACAAAGACTTGTAGAATAGAAAAACAATTTGCGCAAAGTAATAGTCATGCTTAACAAGTGACTTAAGTCTATAACAAATGAACAAAGCAGCCTGGCTATACATGTCCACCAAGCCATTCCAGCAGTTTCTCATCCACCCACATGCTATTTAATGCATTTACTTTGCATTTATGCACTGTGTGCCTGCACCTTTGAGTTTTAATCTCTTTTTTAAAATTATTTAATCGATCTATGCCTTCGCTTTTGCTCAATGGACCTATGCCTTTGCATTTTCCTCAAATTTTTAAAACTCAAATGATTTTTAAAGCTATTCCCACAAATAAGAAAAGCCATAGATCTTCTTTGATCAATCAATGCCTTTGCATTTCCCTGATTTTTTTAAAACATAAATGATTTATGAAACTATTCTCTACATGCCACTTAATTCATGTTTATGTGAATAGATTTTAAAATCATTTGCTCTTTGAGAAAATCAGTCACTTAGAAGTACATAGAAACAAAGGAATCCAATTACACAAAACATTTAAAGACCATAGACTGAGATTGACAATGTGAGCAAAAAAGATTCTTATCCACCATTTCTTGCATGTAAACAAAGCTACCTGAAAATATTGTTTTGTGTTTGTGGCATTGAAAGTATACATCATGCATTGTACTCATTTATCCAATTTGTCAATGTAACAGGAATAAGTACATACAATCCTGGTGGGGGACAGTGGATGACAAGGTCAGGTTGAAGAATTAATACTATTTTTCTCTTGTGCTTCTAAAAAATTGTTTGCTATATAATATGTCACGTAGGCTTCTGCTACTGCTCAAGATCCATTTTCCAACATATATAGAGATTATTATCTTCCAAGATGCTCGACAACATGATTAATACTATAGAATTCTATTGAGTAAAAGCACATAGGCAACATAGGAAAAAACTATAGATTTCGTAATCTAGATGATAGCGTTTGATACTATTCATACATAACATCTGCTATTCTCAAACACATTAGGATACCAAAGAAACAAAGAAAATGATAGACGTTGACACCTATGAATTGACAAAGCACCCCCAAATATCAAACACTGACTATGCGCTTAAGGGCGAGGGGCTTTGCAGATTAAGTACTTTTGCATACAATGTCGGCGATTGTTTGTTTGACTCATTACAACAACTGCTTAACAATCACTACACATCAATTCAACTACGAAATAGAGCTATAGATTACTTCTTTAGTTTCCTTCAAAACAAGGACAAAGAAGCAATAAAATCATACAACTATAAACTAGACCCTGATACTCTATATACATTGCACAAAGTACATGATCCGCAAACATATTTCCACAGAATGCAATTATCTACAAAGCCACAGGCAGATTGCATTGAAAGTGGATTGTGGGGTGACTTATTCTACATTCACTGGATATCCAAATGGTTGAATATACAAATATGCCTTTGGTCAAGCACAACAACAAGAAGGTACTTATAGTTCAATAGTTCTGATTACACATAATCAGTCTCTATACTATTTCATGACATGAATTCTTTAAGTGGACACTTTGAACCATTGTTAAAAATTGAAACACAAAACGTAACTTCAAAACAGCCCATAGGTTCACATGAAATTAAAAAACTATGCACAAAGTATCCTTGAATATCAAACATTGACAATGCCCTTAGAGCTGAAGGCCTTTGTAGATTAAGCAAATTTGCATACAATGCTGGCGATTGTTTGTTTGACTCGCTTCAAGTACTACTTAATAATCAGTACACCTCAACTCAATTACGAAATGGAGCTATAGATCATTTCCTAACTTTCCTTCAAAATAAGGACAAAGAAGCAATTAAATCATATAACAATGAACTAAATCCTAATACTTTATATACATTGCACAAAGTACATGACCAAGAAACATACTTCCGCAAAATACGATTATCTGTAAGACCATGCACAGACCATAGTGAATGTGGATTGTGGGGTGACTTGTTCTGCATTCACTGGATATCCAAATGGTTGAAAATACAAATAAGCCTCTGGTCATTGACAACATCAAGAAAGTACTTAGATTTCAATGATTCTGGATATACAAAATCAGTCTCTATACTGTTCCATGATACAAACCCTCTGGCTAGACATTTTGAGCCACTCCTAAGAATCAAAGCCCAAAATCTAACCCGCCAATGCTGAACAAGCTTACTCCAACTTAAAAAGTTGATCAGAAGTGGTCCACAATACAAAATTACTTACTTGAACAAGACACATGCTTTGCCAAAAAACAAGAAGAATTTGATGCCATTTGTCACAACAAACAATTTTAAACATAAATCAACAATAAGACTTAATCATCTGAAGAACTTGATTAGAAAACAAAAACAAAAAGAAAGTATACCTACCAGTCCAAAGAAAAAAAAAACATTGTCACCAATAGAAATTTATAAAACAACAATACAAGATAGACCAAAATACCCATGTGCAATTTGCCAAGTGCTCTGTTTGAACAAGGATATCAGGACATTCAAAGAAAAACAAAAAGAACTATACTGTAAGCTACTACAATCAGATTCCTTACCATTCACAGATTTCATATGCCATGTATGCTACTTTGCATTGAAACAGTCCACTATTCCAAAGTATGCTACCCCACAGAAAATAAGAACTAATAGACCATTGTGCTATGTGCAAAATTTAACTCAACTAGAAGAATGACTTGTCTCACTTAGAATTGCATTTGCACAGATTTGGGAACTAGGGTTCAAAAGGTCTCAAATAGGCCTAACAAGTTCTATTATAAATGTTCTTGTTAACATGAACATTGTACAAAGAGCATTGCCACAATCAATTAACAACACACAAACAATTGTTGTTTCATTGAAAAGGCGCTTACAATACAAAAATGCATATTGAAAAGGCATGGTACACCCAAATGTCATCATGCAAGCTTTGACTCAATTAACAAGGAGACCATTATACAAAATGCACAAAGTCCACATAAACCAAGATTGGCAAGAAGTTCTCCAATGTACTCAAGAAAACGAAGACAATAGTCCACAAAATACAAGTGAAACAGAATCAGATAGTGAAATGGAAAATGAAAACCCATCAGAAACATTGATACATGGATTTACTTAGTCTAGAAGTATCCATAACATGGAAGACAAGATTGTTGAGATTGCACCTACAGAGGGAAAGTATCCAATTGGAATATTTAAGGACATGTATGCTGAGGAAATGAATTTCCCAACTTTATTCTTTGGCAAACCACGTGATAATGACATTGTAAAAAACTTTACATATCAGAAAATAGTACGCTGGGAGCTCTTACAGTCACAAAGACAATTTGCATATCATACAACAAACAGTTTTTTCAAAGCTATAAAGGTACTAATACAACAAGTACTGTCTACAATGACAATAAGAATCCAAAAAGGCCAGTTAAAAGAGCGAAAGCTATTTGCAAAAGACGTTAAACACAAACCAAACCTAGAAAAAATTCTTAAAACAGATATTGGATATGTTGATTTCAAAAGAATAAGAATCTCTCCAGACTATTCACAACTTAAGAAAAATGTATTTACTATGATTCGACAACTAGGACCACCAACATTTTTCATCACTTTCACTAGTGCTGAGCAAAATTGGGATCCACTATTTCAAACGTTACAAGAGCTGCACAATCTACACCAATCAACACAAAACTGTCAAGAATCTAATGACCCAACACACATTGACAAATTTGAACTAATCAAGAAAGATCCTATCACTTGTGCACGTTACTATAAACATAGAATAAATGCAATAAAAAAACTGATACTTACAGATGACTCTTTCTTTGGAAATGTCATTGATTACCTCTCAGTCACTGATTTCCAAAATCGAGGAAATGAACATGATCATTTCCTCATATGGGTTAAAAATGCACCAATCTACACAAAAAATAACAACACAGACATCATAGCTTTTGTTGATAAGTATATTACTTGTGACACCGAAAATTTGGAACTTGCTTTGGCAATGCTACACAAACATCATCATACAAAGAAATGCAAGAGATCAAGAAAATGACTTTGTAGATACAATTTTCCTTTCCCACCAATGCAAAAGTCAACTATACTTTTACCAATACTCCAAAAGACTGAAGCGATAACTGCAAATGCCACTGACATCTTTTCAAAACTCCAAAAAGCAAACTATGACGAAACATTCACTTTTCAAATGTTCTTAAAAGAAATAAACTTAATTGACAATGAATACATTGAAGCTTTGAGCTCAACATTAAACAGGCCTACACTTTTTTTACAAAGAAAACCATCACAAATATGGAACAATAGTTTTTCAAGGAAAATTCCAGATCTTTGGAAGGCTAATACAGATGCACAGTTTGTCCTCAATGCATATGCTACTGCAATGTATTATAGCTCATATATTGCAAAAGTAGACAAGTCAATGACATATGCATTCAAAGGAATACGTATAGACCACAAGCAAGACAATATTGATGCAATACGAATGGTAAGTAAACTTGGAAATGCCATGCTTAACTTGCAACAAATGTCATCACAACAAGCTACACATATTGTTCTGTCATTGCCATTAAATTACAGTTCAAGAAAATGTATATTCATTGATACACGATCTGACAATGATCGCACATTTATACTAAAATTTGTTAAACAACTAAGCAATGAGCCAGACGAATCAGAAAACGTTCTTGCAAAATCTATTATAGACTACTATTTAAAACATCCTGAAACAATGGTGGACATATGTCTTGCAGAATTTGTTTCAAGATACAACAAATACGGTGCTACAATTGAACCAAAGGCCAAACCAAATGTGATACGGTTTATCAATTTCAACAAACACTTTGATATAGAGAATCATTGTAGAGAGCAATTGGTTCTCTATGTTCCATTTACCATTAATGAGCATACACTCAAACAAAACTTTGACTCTTGGGAACATGCATACATGTACCATGGAAAAACCATTCAAACAAACAGTGCAAAGTTCATCCACAACAAAAACTCCACATGGGGTGACATTGACAAAGCTATAAATGATCTTCAGTCTCTTGAAGATGAAAAGATCATTGACCTACCAATGCAAGCAAAGCTTCACTAGAAATAACTATATGACATATAAACAGACCTTCCAAACATAGGTCGTTCTAACCCAAATACCATGCATTCCAATGGATTTGAAATTGCAAAGCACCCATAGATTATAGATAACAATGAATACTACAAGTTAAGACGAATGTTAAATAAAGAACAACAAGCAATTATTAAAGATGTTCTCATAAAAAAGATGAAAAATCCACAAAAGCCATTGCACTTGTTTTTGACTGGGGGAGCTGGAACAGGAAAGACTTTTACAACAAAGGCCATCTACCAAGCTCTCATTCACATCTATAGCAATTCTGTTGACAATAATCCAAACAAACCCAAGGGCTTATTAACTGCATATACAGGTAAAGCAACATATAACATAGGGGGATTCACATTACATTCAACATTTCACATACCTTTTAATACATCAGAATTCCTGCCACTGAACACTGAAGTACTTGACACTATGTCAAAGCACTATGATCAATTGCGCATACTTCTTATAGATGAGATATCATTAATTGGCTCAACATTCCTACGGTATATTGATAGAGGACTACAAGACATAATGCAAATGCCTACAACATACTTTGGAAACCTTGATACAATATTTTGTGGTGACCTTTACTAGGCACAACCTGTCCTTGACTCTGTGGTTTTTGAAAATAGGCCTACTCCAATTGATTTAATGCCTTATAGTTTCTGAAAAGACCACATAAAATGCTATTCATTGGTAACTACCATGAGACAAAAAGATGAAATATTTATTTCAATCCTTAATAGACTACGAGTAGGCATTCAGACAACTCATGACATAGACTATCTCAACAAAATTTTCTTTTGTCCTATACCATTTGATCCATTGCTTCCACACCTTTTCTATAGGATAATTGATGTTCAAGCACATAACAACAAAATTCTATCAATCATTCCAGCCCAAATGATAGTGCTAGATGCAATAGATGAACTTGAGGAGGACCTTAATGCAATACGAGTATACAGTCACACAACAACACTTCCATCACAAATATGCTTGAAACCAAACATTCTTGTTGAACTTTATGCAGGCAATTACAATGTTCAAGATGGTCTCGTCAATGGTTCAAATGGAATTTTTAAAGCATATACAACACAAAACAAAATTTATATTGTCTGGATTAAATTTAATGACCCATCAATCGTACATCATCAACACACAAAACTAGCACAATGCTATTCTACTATCATTGACAAAGACTGGGTGCCTATACAACGCATTGCTAGGCCAATCCAGAAAATAACAACAAACAAGAAAATTACAATTAGAAAACAATTCCCAATACAAGTAGCATGTGCACGAACCATACATCGATCCCAAGGATTAACAATGGAGGCCTTGGCTTTTGATCCCATAGGCATTAGACAACATGGGCTAACCTATACAACTCTATCACGAACAAAATCAGTAGAATCATTATTTCTATTACAACCTTTAACTACCAAAAACTTCAAAGTTAAAGACAAAATACAACTAGAAATGTCTCGTCTCCAGACATGTGCACAATGGAAATTTGATAACCAAAGCACATGTTCAGAAAAAAATCACATATGCTCCTATGTACATTGAACACTCGTAGCTTGAAAGCACATGCAGAAGACATTGTCAATGACTATGGCATAATGCAATTTGATATCTTGTGTCTCCAAGAAACACATATGCATCCCTTTGAGCTAAATATCTTGCTGCAGTATTTTGATAGCTTCTTTGTACATAACATACATGGCATAACAACTTTAACCAGGAAACATTTATTCCTGTCAAAAACAAAGCAACATGAAACATCAAATATTGAAGCCATCACATCAACAGTAATGCTATCTAACAATGAACTCAATGTTTGTAATATTTATGCAAGACCTGCAACTGCCATACATGAAGTTATCGCAATCTTGCAAATAATTATTGCATCCACAAATTTAGAAAACATGTACATTTTAGGCGATTTTAATGTCGACATGTTTTCAGAAAGCAGAAGCAAAAAAATACTTCACAGTTATATGTAGCAGAACAATATACAATTTATGTTGAACCAACAACACAACATGGGCAAGTCAGTCATTGACCATATTTGGTCCAACATGACTACAAATATATGCTCTATCTATAAATTAGAAGCATATTGGACTGATCACAATCCAATTTTCCTAAAATTGCATGTTGCCCAATAGACAAATTCAACTTTATAGAACTTATAGCCTTATATCACTCTTATGCTTTGCAATGCCTTTTTTAATGCTATATCCATTATTTGCAGGAGATCTATGGATGAAACTAAAATACAATCAAAGCAAATACAAACCACACGAGAAGAATCAGCACAACGGTAAAGCACTCATAGTATTATTCCTTCGTACTCATTCACCCAAATCACAAATATTCAAATAACATTGTTCCAATTCTTTGCAGGACAACAAAAGATGTATCAAAAAGACAGGCAAAACAAGTGCAAATTGCATAGGAAGAGTCAGCACAATGGTAAAGTGCTTGGTTCTTCAATGTACCGCCATTTGCCCAGCTTGCTAATATTAAATTAGCATTCAATTGACATTATCCTTGTTCCTTGTAGGAAAAGAGTCAAGAAACCTAAGATTGTTTCAATCGAACAGCTAAATGCAAAAAGAGCTGGAGACACCTTCCAAGGTGATGTGCTTGTTGTCTACAAAGCAACATTGGATAAGGCCAACAAAACACGGGAAATGTTGCGTGCTGATTTAACAGATCACAAAGCATAAATGACAATCACGTTAAATGTTAGTGGAAACCTTGTGTGTCAACATGAGCCTAAAATAGTCCCGGGGTCAGCTATCTCAATCTCAGATTTTCAAGTTGCACCTAGGACAGATTATGACAGAGGTGACTGTGATTGCATTTTGATTTTAACAAACATAAGCACCACTGAAAACATCCCATGCCTCTGTCAAGAGTAAAAATTCATTCCAAGTACGACTATCAGCCAACTGCTAACAACTATAAATGAGTACCGAGTTGGCACAATAGCTACGCTAGTAGTTGGTGCCAAGAAAATGGGTACCCAATTTGCAGTTGACATCAAAGATGGCCACATTGACATAGACAAAGCACATGTATTTTGGTCTGCAAAACTTTTTCCTGTTCTTTTAGTTTCAACCTTTTCTCATTCTACAGTAGTCTCTATAACAATTCCCGTAACTAAATCTAATTCTCTCATTGAATCGCAGGTACTATTACGGTCAACATATGAGCAACAATACTTTGCAATCGAAGACCAGTTGCATACAAATAAAACACTTGCAATGCTTTTCAAGAATGTTGTAAGAAAAACAGATCAAAAGAACATGTTTCACACATGTCGGTCAACATTCATCTGTAACTTAAATGACAAAAGAAGCTTGGAAAAACTCAACAGCTTACTACATTCAAATTTTAAGGTAACGACATTCATTTTTTTTTTAACTATCGCATCCAAACCTATATTTTTTGTCTCCTCTAACAATTTTGAACCATATTCTATAGGTTTCTGGTACTCTAAAAGCAACAAATGCATTTTCCAATCCATTTCATGCATGCTGTCCAAAATGCAAATGCAAATTCACTGCTTATGGTACACTCCAAGAAAAAACTGCTCACTGCAAATAGTGCAACCAACAAGTCAATTATACATTTTGTTTGCAACTTAAAACTATCATTACAACTTATGACAATAAAAAAATTTAGTCTTCAATTGACCAGGTCACCATGCACCGTCTATTTCCCACATTGCAAAACCTCAGCTATGAAGACTATATCAAGGACAAGTCAGTAGTGATATTGATCCTACGGGACTTCAGTGCTGAAGGACATTTTAGCCTTGACCAAAACAATGCCATTGTTGAAGCCATTTGCATTGACAAATAAACAAGAAACATCAATAGAAGGTAAAAAAGTCATTCATATGTAAACTTTCTCTTGTGAACCAACACCTCATATCACCATCCATACAAACTATGTTTCTAATACGTAGCATTTTCTTGGCTTTATAGGAAACTAGGAATACAGGAGTACAAATTTACATTGTTCAGACTTTAAATTTTTCGCCTTTCCATGCTCCAAGACATTTCACTGGTTTTGGCATGTTAAAGACATCTTTGGTTTTAAAATAATCGATTGCTATTATACATTTAGACACTTTTATAGGTTACTATGTTAAAGTCTTCTCGAATATGGACGTCTGAAAATCTAATTTTGTTTTTGCACCTACGAAGACAGTGGTTCTCTATGTACATCTGACCTATATGTTCAATAATAATTACCCCTCTATGCATAATGCCATTCAAACTATATAGTTTAAATGTTTCCTTTTGCATTCTCTCGTTTCTAGCTTTTCCAATATTTGCTCTCTGTTTGTTATGTTTTTGAGAGTTTATGGTGATTGAGTAGAAGTTGTTATGGTTGCACACTCCAGACCCATAAACAAATTACTTGAGGCAATAAATAGTTATTTTCCTCTGACTTTTTTCATTTTATGTTGTTAATGCAACCAAGTCTCAACACTGCTTTTATGCATTGCACTTTATAGTCACTTTTCCATCATGCATTCTAATGTATAAAGTACATTCCTATATAGAGAAATCCATTTGTTTCTTTCGCTGCATATATGCATATTTACATGTATATATGCCTCTATGTCCATATGCACATATGCACATTTTCATGTATGCATGTATTCATCTAAGCTTCTATGTATCCCTGTATGCAATTGCGTATACATGCGTCCATGCATTTATGGATGTGCCACTTTAGCCTTCTAGCAATTTATTCTGTTCTATGGATATCACATATAGGAACACTAGTTAGCTCTTTCACCGTAGATAACAGTTGTTTTTCGTAAATGCCAAATCGAGCTTATATGTATCAAGATACATATATACTCAGACCTTAAACTACTGATTTATGATCTCTATTGTTCCATTTTCATAGACATGTTACTATTGCAACCAAATGTGTAAAGCATTCATGTCCAAAGAAATTAGAAATAAGAGTGGCAATATGTTACACAACCTTGTGTTATGCCTTTATAGCAATTTTTTCATTGCACTTCAAGAAAAGCAGAAACTAAAATTTTATTCATATTATGTCATCTATGGCATTTACAGCTTTTGCAATAATTATTACAGGCATATAGTTCAGTGTTGAATAGTTCTATTGTTCATTTCATGGCTTCAACATTGTTCATGTCAAATTGCATTATCTGACAAAGTTAACTTGCTAAAACCAAAGTGTCCATTATGAACACTTATTGCATTCCATGGGACCACATTTCTTTGAGGAGTTTTTTCGAACAATTCGCTTCCCTTGTGTATGCTTCCATATTTTGCATATGTGCCTATGAGTACATTAACTATAATACTTCACAAAATTCCTTTATCCTTTATGCTTTCATCATAGCAAAAAATCTCAAAGCAATTGCAGAGTTTAGGTTTACAGAACATACGCTTACAGAACACAAAAACAACACACACAAAGTAATAGAGATGCATAGAAAGTGACTTAACTCTATATTAAATGACCAAAGTACCTTGTCCACGCGTGGCCACCAAGCCATTCTAGTGCGTTCACCTCCATCCAGATGCCATTTAATGCATTTAATTTGCATTCATGCATTGCGCTTGCATTTTCTTGACATTTTAATGCATTTAATCTGCATACATGGATTACGTACCTCTAGCCACCAACTTTTAAACTATGCCTTTGCTTAAATTTATTTAATCAATTTATGCATTCGCATTTTCTTGAATTTTTAAAATGATAATGATTTATAAAGCTACTCAGATGAATAGAAAAATAGATAAATGCTAATTTCCCAATATATAAAATAGCTCTCCAAATTCAAACCATACAAAAAAATAAGTAATATGTTAAATGGAAAAATGTGATTGGTCGATGCTGCCGGTTAAAAGCATTCCAGGCAAATGCATAGGAAAATTAAAAATGGGTTCACAGGAAAGAGCTTTTGATTCTGAATCCATATGCATACTTTGATTAAAGCTAGTAGCTAAAGGTACATAATTCATTGATGCAAACTCAATGCATTGAATGGCATCTGACTAAAGGGGACGCTATTTGAATTGCTAATTAGTCTTTGAATATATAACAAGCTTCAAGGAGAAAACTCTCATTATCGCACACGTTGACATAATTTTGGTTCCAAAGCTCTCTTTATGGGATCGCTTTGCAGTAATAAAAAATATACAAACTTTATAGGGCTCACATGCATGAAGTAAAATGGACAAGAGGGTTTCTACATAATTCCTATCAAACGCAGATGAAACCTTCTCATTTCAACAAGAAATTCGAATAAATAATACTAAAATTAGTTTAAAATATGAATTTATAATCAAACTATAACAATGCCTTAAAGCATTGTGAAACCCTACTTGCATTTCACAATTGTAAACAAAGAAAAAGGTTCATTCTAGAAACTCACCCTGTACTCTTTTCTTGAAAAATTTGCTACAATTGCAGAATTTAGGTTTACATTGTTCCAAACTTCTCATTACAGCACAAATTAACAACACATTGGTTCTAAAGCTCTCTCTATGGCACAACTCTACAACAATTGAAGATATATAGTCTTTACAGGGCTCACATGCAGTCAACAGAATAGACAAAAGGGTTTTTACACAATCCCTTTCGAACCACATTTCATCGATCCACATTTATTCCACGACATTTGTCAAACAGTTCACTTTCCTTTTGTATGCTTCCATTTTTTTGCATTTGTTCCTATGAGGACAATAGCTATAACATTTGACAAAATTCTTCTATTTACATGCATCCATGCATCCTGCCCAGAGATACACATATACATGCATCCATGTGTACTGCAATACATGCATCTATGTATACATGCACCCATGGATATATGTATCATATAGTAACACTAATTAGCTCTTCCACCATATATAACAATTGTTTTTGTAAATGCCAAATCAAGCTTATATCTATCAAGATACATATATACTGAAACTTAAAACTATTGATTTATGATCTCTCTTGTTCCATTTTCATAGACATGTTACTATTTCAATCAAATGTGTAAAGCATTCATTTCCAAAGAAATTAGAAACAAGAGTGGCGCTATGTTACACAACCTTCTGTTATGCTTTTATAACAATTTTTCCATTGCATTTCAAGAAAAGCAGAAACTAAATTTTTATTCATATTATTTCATCTATGGCATTTGCACCTTTTGCAATAATTATTATAGACATTGAGTTCAGTGTTGAATAGTTCTATTGTTCATGTCATGACTTCAACATTTCTTTTCTTGTATTGCTTAGTTTTTGATAGACCTGTATGCTCTGCCTTGATGTTCTTATGCAATCTATGATCTGTACATTCAAGATATTGCAATACTGTGGCCAGATCTACCCCACAAGACATTGCATATATGTTTCTTACACCCTTTACATGTCAAATTGCATTATTTGACAAAGTTAATATGTGAAAACCAAAGTGTCCATTATGAACACTTATTGCATTCTATGGGACCACATTTCTTTGAGGAGTTTTTTCAAACAGTTCGCTTCCCTTGTGTATGCTTCCATATTTTGCATATGTGCCTATGAGCACATTAACTATGACAGTTCACAAAATTCCTTTATCCTTTATGCTTTTTTCATAGCGAAAAAGCTCAAAGCAATTGCAGGGTTTAGGTTTAGAGAACACAGGCTTACAGAACAAAAAAACAACACATGCAAAGCAATAGAGATGCATAGCGAGTGGCTTAACTCTATATTAGATGGCTAAAGTACCCATGCCACGTGTGGCCACCAAGCCATTTCAACGCCTTCACCTCTAGCCAGATGCCATTTAATGCATTTAATTTGCATTCATGCATTACATACGTCTATTTGATACAAAAAATGCAAGTAGGGTTTCATAGTGCTTTAAGGCATTCTTATACTTTGATTATAAATTTGTATTTTAAACTAATTTTAGTATTATCTATTCGAATTTCTTGTTGAAATGCAAAGGTTTCATTTTCCTTTGATAGGAATTATGTAGAAACCCTCTTCTTCATTTTACTTCATGCATATGAGCCCTGTAAAGTTTGTATATTTTTTATTACTGCAAAGCGGTCCCATAAAAAGAGCTTTGGAACCAAAATTATGTCAACCTCTACGATAATGAGAGCTTTGGAACAATGAGTCGACAATGTGTTGCTTTGAGCTTTTTCTTTGTCATCAAAGCATAAAGGATAGAGGGATTTTGTTAAAAGTCATGGTTATTGTCCTCGTAGGCATAAATGCAAACATTGGGAGATACAGAAAACAGGTGAACTGTTTGACAAAACTCGTCAAACAAAAACTATTATATATGTTTATTTGTTTATATATTCATTCATTTGTAGAAGAAAAAATGGGAAACTAATACAACAGTAGGTAGTTATAACCCGCAAAAAAGAATCAAACCTGGAACAAGAGCAACATCCAAAAAATTGTGCTTTAAAGTACCTAATGCACTAGAGAATTTACCATAGCAGAATACAAATTTTCATTTGCACAGAGATAGACAAAAGAATGCAATAGAAACCTATTTTCTGTCAGCAAGTATTTAAATTCTGTTAGACGTTGTGGTTATTGTTCGCATTTTCCTAATATTTTAATGCATTTAATTTGCATTCATGGATTGCGTACCTCTAGCCGCCAGTTTTTAAACTATGCCTTTGCTTAAATTTATTTAACCAATTTATGCGTTCGCATTTTCCCAAATTTTTAAAATGAAAATGATTTATAAAGCTACTCAGACGAATAGAAAAATAGATAAATGCTAATTCTCCAATATACAAAATAGCTCTCCAAATTCAAACTATACAAAAAAAAAAGTAATATGTTAAATGCCGAAATGTGATTGGCCAATGCTGTTGGTTAAAAGCATTACAGGAAAATGCATAGGCAAATTAAAAATGGGTTCACAGGAAACAACTATAAACTGATGATAATCAACTACAAGCTATTACTTGTGCCACTCACAATACCCTTTTGTAAAGATTGTCCTTGTAACAAGAAGCAACGATATGGCTACAAGTACAATAAAAAAACTGAGAATCTTGAATTAACCTTTTTCTTTTTCTACTCTATGCAATTGTAAACAAAGGAGAAGGTTCATTCTAGAAACTCACCTTGTACTCTTTTCTTGAAGAATTTGCTACAATTGCAGAGTTTAGGTTTACATTGTTCCAAACTTCTCATTATAGCACACATTAACAACACATTGGTTCTAAAGCTCTCTCTATGGGACAACTCTACAACAATTGAAGATATATAGTATTTACAGGGCTCACATGCAGTTAATAGAATAGAAAAAAGGGTTTCTACATAATTCCTATCAAACCACATTTCATGGATCCACATTTATTCGACGACTTCTGTCAAACAGTTCACTTTCCTTTTGTATGCTTTCCATTTTTTGCATATGTGCCTATGAGGACAATAGCTATGACATTTGAAAAAATTCTTCTATTTACATGCATCCATGCATCTTTCCCATAGATACACATATACATGCATCCATGTGTACTACAATACATGCATCTATGTATACATGCATGCATGGATATATGTATCTATGCAACTTCATATGCAACTCATGGATATTTCCATACATGCATATTTAAGCATTTATGTATCCAACTATGCATGTATCTATCTATCCATGCAACTATGTTTCTATGTATTATTTTACCTATACATGCATCCATGCATATATTTATCTATGCTTCTATGTCCATATGTATACAGGCATCTATCCATATATGTGTCGATGTATCTATGGATACATCTATTCATAGATACATGTATCTACGCATCTATGGATACCGTGATGGATGTGTGCATCTGTGTATCTATGGATACATGTATCAAGTAGCTAGTTTCTGGGTCTTGATTCTGCAGCAACAACATCTCCTATGACTACACGGATTTGCACAATAACAAAAATCAAACGCTCAAACTAATCACAATGCATCTCCAGTCACTTAAATCTATATTACATGATAGATCCACATGCCATTTAATACTTTAAATTTGAAACACAAACAAGAAAACAAATAAATGTCTAGATTAACATGAGTCAAATGTCAGATGGTCCTATTAGCTGATACGCTATCATTACTGTGACATTTTAGCATCTATCAAGTCTCATAGCTCCAAACCTGGTATCATCTAAAGGCCACATAAATATTCAGTTTCCAACCCGATGGGGTCACTCTATTTCCATTTGCCTAAATTTATTTCATTTCATTATCTACTACTTACTATTAATTGTTTAATCCATTATAAATATGTCTTTTTCTTCATCTCATTATGTATCTATGTATCCATGGATGCAATCATGCATTTATCGATTTATGCATATATCTCACCATCTCTCCATGCATTTGTCTATATATGTATGGTTGTATCTATGGCTACATGTATACATCGATTTATGCATATAAGCACCTATGAATTACATGCACACATCCATGTATATATGCATCTATCAATATCATGCATGGATACATGCATATATGCATGTCTGGACTCATGCACCCATGTATATTGCATTCCCCGGAAGCACATTTTCCTGAGGAGTTTTGTAAAATAGTTCACTTGCCTTATGAGTGCTTGCGTATTTTACATGTCTACCTATGAGAACAATAATCACGACATCTGACATAATTTAAATAGTTGTTGGCAGAAAATAAGTTTCTATTGCATTCTTTTCTCTATCTCTGTGCAAATGAAAATTTGTATTATGCTATGGTAAAAATCACAACTCATGGCATCCTTATACACTTATGCACAAATACATGCTCTCTACCATATTAACATGCACATGGTTTTCCATTGCTACTTTGTTGATTGGCTTTGATTAATAGGTGATATGTGCACAACAATAATTATCATTATTTCTTTCTTTTAATTCTTATGTATTTAAAGACTAATTAACAGCTACCTAATTAATTACATATGCATTATTACAAGGGTAAATGAGCATTAGAAACTTGATAAAAATGACACAGTTAACATGCCAGTCTCAAGGTGTTCAGTCTAAATACTCTTTGATTAGAATATGATAAACATATTTCAATTCTCTATGTTTCCGTACATGCATATATAAATGTGTCTTTTCCTTCATCTCATTATGTATCTATGTATCCATGGATGCAATCATGCATATATCCCACCATCTCTCCATGCATCTGTCTATCTATGTATGGATGTATCTATGGCTACATGTATACATCGATTTATGCATATATGCACCTATGAATTGGATGCACACATCAATATATATATGCATATATCCATATCTTACATGGATACATGCATATATGCATGTCTGCACTCATGCACCGATGTATATGTCTTTGTCTCTGCCCATCTGCAGATGCATATATGCATATTTCTACACATACACGTATCTGCACACTAATCTGTATAACATATTTATCTCTATCTACATACATGTGTCTATGCATCCATCTATACATGTGTGCATGTACAACATGCACATATGCATTTGTGCATGCATATGCAACACTCTTCCTTACAACACAAGCATGTACAACAGACTACAGTGTCCACAAAACAACTGTGTTGCATTGCAACTGGCTTAAATCTATATTAAATGGCCAAAGTATACTGGCCCCCCATGGCCTTCGAGCCATTCCAGCACCTTCCCCACAAGCCAGATGCCATTTAATGCATTTGCTTTAGTTATTTTGATCACTCTATGTGTTCACATTTTCCTGATATTTCAATGCATTTAATTTGAACTCATGGATTACGTACCTCTACTTGCTAGTTTTATAAACTATGCCTTTGCTTAAATTTATTTAATCAATCTATGCGATCGCATTTCACTGATTTTCTATATCAATAATGATTTATAAAGCTATTCTGATGAATAAAAACAGATAAATGCTATTTTTTGAATATAAAAAAATTAAAAGTTATATGTTGACATCCATTCATGCATATTGTCCATACATGCATTTATGCATATATGCCTTCATCCATATTTACATATGTATGTGAGTACATCGTTCCATGTAACATATATTCATTTCTCCATCTGTCCGTATAGTTTTGTTTCCTGTCTGTACATGTGTTTGTCAATGCATCTATGCATATATCTGTGGATAGCTCTATGTATTTCTCTGTCCATGCATTTATTGTTCTCTAACGCATTAGCATTTGCATTTTTCCAGTTTCATGATCTTCCATTTTTATTTTTTTCATAATATATGCATTTATTGTTCTCTAACGCATTAGCATTTGCATTTTTCCAGTTTCATGATCTTCCATATTTATTGTTTTCATAGTATATGCATAACAACTTCCACTTTGTCTTCTTTTTTCACTCTTCTATCCTTAAATATCATTATATTTTTATATCCATTCTTCTCTTGTCGCATTTCAAGGAAGCTCAAGGATCTCGACACCTTGATTAGTACGAAAGAGAGTGAGAAATGCAACATGAGTCTTCCTTCTATGTTTGTATTGAGACACTCCGCCCTATGATTATTTTTAAAAGCATAACCAATAACAAACTAGACATTCTTCCACCCTTTGTTGGAAGAAATGATCACTTCATACCCTATTGATTCCATTCATTTCCATTTCCACCCTTGCACGTCCTTTCTTCTCAAATCAAATACATTTCAAAATCCACTTATATGCTTGCCTTCAATCACACCAATCTCTTGCATTTCTTTTTTCTCTCAATCCAGCTCACTCATTCAAATTTTTATATCTTGCATTTAATTTTAAGCGTATAACTAAAAAATGATAAATTCATACCATTTACATTCCATTCATTCTCATATCCACTCTCGCATATACTTGCCTCCCATATCAAATACTTTTTATAACTTATTCATATACCTTACTTGCATCTCATCATTCTCTCCATTCCCTCTCTTTGTTGCACTTGCATAGCTCATTCCTCTTTTTTACTCTCACATATCTTTATCTATATCTATACCTCAAATATACCTTCATCCATCACAACAAAATTCACACCATACCAAACAAAGAAAAAGATGAAGAAAATATCAAGGTTATGCAATTAAACACTGAGGGCTTAGAAAATAACTATCATAACATTGAGTTGTATTCAAGAGTTCTTTCCAAAACGTCTTTTCTAAATCCTGCTTTTTACAGATCCCTAAGAGCGCATATGACAGTTTCTTGAAGGCTAAAATGTATGATCAGATTTAACAAATATTTACATGTATCCATGGATTCAAATGCATCATTAGATATTCTTTATACACTTGTTCAAAAAACACTAATGTATTATACTTTTCTTTCAATCATAAATGTTTTTTGTATATCTTTCAAATGCAAATTGTTTCCGACATTTCTAACTTTATGCACGTAGGCATATATATTTATGCATTCCTTAGATATATGCATTGGTGATATATAGTTCATTTTTCCTGTTTTCTTTCATTTTCTACTGCAAATGCAAGTTGAGTCTCATTGTGCTTTGATGCATTTAGACTACTTTGATTATTGATTTGTATTTCTAATTGATTTTAGTGTTTTCCATTCAAATTTCTCGTTCAGATGTCGAGCATGCTTTTCACTCTTCTATGCATTGTGTGCACATGGATACATGTATACATGCATGCATGTATACATAGATGGGTCACGTATTGTTACAAATGTTTAAGATTATTTGCATTTAATAATTCGAACAAAATAATAATACATTTTTGCTTCCTAGATAACATCATAAAGGATGTTTGTTGCTGCAAATGTAAACATACACACATGTAAAAAAACAAGTATTCATAGGTATATCTATAAAAAATTCCACATATTTATTCTTTTCATAGTATATGCATACCAACTTTTGCTTTGTTTTCTCTTTTGACTCTTGTATCCTTAAATATCATTATATTTTTATATCTATTCTTCTCTTGTCACCTTTCGAGGAAGCTCAAGGATCTTCGCACTTTGTTTAGTACGAAGGAGAGTGAGAAATAGGACATGAGTCTTTCTTCTGTGTTTGTATTGAGACACTCAGCCCTATGATGATTTTAAAAAGCATAACCAATAACAAAATATACATTCTTCCAACCTTTGTTCAAAGAAATGATCACTTCATCCCCTATTGATTCCACTCATTTCCATTTCCGCCCTTGCACATCATTTCTTTTCAAATCAAATACACTTATATGCTTGGCTTGCATCACACCAATGTGTTCAATTCCTTTTTTCTTTCAATCCAACTCACTCATTCAAATTTTTATATCTTGCATTTAATTTTAAGCATATAACTCAAAAATGATAATTTCATACCATTTACATTCCATTCATTCTCATATCCAGTCTTGCATATCCTTGCCTCCCATATCAAATACTTTTCATAAGGCATTCATATACCTTACATATCTTTACCTATCTATAGCTCAAATATACCTTCTTCCATCAGAACAAAATTCACACCATACCAAACAAAGGAAAAAATGAAAATAATATCAAGGTTATGCAATTTAACACTGAGGGCTTCAAAAATAACTATCATAACATAGAGTTGTACTCAAGCGTTATTTTCAAAACATTTTTTTCTAAATCCTGCTTATTACAGATCCCTAAGAGCACGTATGATAGTTTCTTGGAGGCTACAATGTATAATCAGATTTAACAAATATTTACATGTATCCATGCATTCAAATGCATCATTGGATATCCTCTATACACTTGTTCAAAAAACAATAATGTATTATTCTTTTGTTTCAATAATAAATGTTTTTTATATGTCATTCAAATAGCTTTATATAGAAGTTACCTTCACACTACATTTAAAAAAATATTGATTCATCTTACAAAAGTTTACACTCAAATAAGTTACCCATATCAATGTTCCACCTAACACTAGTGTTTCGACTAGCACTCGCATATTGTCATATGATAAAGTCAAATAGCTCAATTGTATTAATTAACCTAACATGTGTTTTAGAACATTACACTAGACATAAATTTTATTTACAAATAGACATAGAAACAAAAAACAGGTATGGTAAGCTTTGTTTGACCATGCATTTAAATATGTATCTATATGCAATAATGTGGGGACATGGATGGCATCTTTTTTCTTTCGATTTTTTTAAAAGTTTAGTAGACATTGATTTCCAAAAATTCCAAACACAAATGCCCTAGAAATTACTTACAAATGTCATTCTTATAAAATGTTGTAGTGTAAATTCTTTTCTTCTTATCATAAAATTAATGGGTCATGTAAAAATGCTTATTTTTATAGTGCCTGGGCACATGTTTTTCTAAATTTTTGCAAATGAAATTTGATGCTTTAGTAATATTCGTACATCAAAACTTTGTTCAAATTGAAATGATGGATGTTAATGTTGTAATTGAAATAATGGTTACATAACGTTTATTAAAAAATAAATTTAAAAACTGTACATTGCTAAAATGTATTGACAGATTTAACAAATATTTACATGTATCCATGCATTCAAATGCATAGTTAGATATCCTTTATACACTTGTTCAAAAAATAATAATGTATTGTTCTTTTGTTTTGATCATAAATGTTTTTTGTATACATTTCAAATGCAAATTGTTTCTAACATTTCTAACTTTATGCAAATGCAAGTTGAGTCTCATCATGCTTTCAGACTCGTTCAGATGCCAAGGATGCTTTTCACTCTTCTACGCATTATCTGCACGTTGATACATGTATACATGCATACATGTATACATAGATGCCTCAAGCATTGTTACAAATGTTTCTCTCTCAATAATTTCCATGCAAAGTGCTATAAACATGTGAATTATTTTAGTGTAGCTACATTTTATCTTATGTAATAAGCTTCTTTACATCTTTCCAAATTATTTTTTGCTTAAAATATATACACAAAAATTTTTACTCGTATTACATAAACAAGCGTCATGTAATAACGTTCTTTATTATATCTTTGCAAATTACTTTTTGTTTAATATATATACACAAATATTTATTCGTATTACATAAACAAGATTAAAATCTTATTTATAATAAAATCAATAGCTTTCTAGTGATTCATCTAAGAATTTATTGTAATATAATAACATTGTTCTATACACAAAAAAAAATTTTCGTATTACATAAACAAGATTAAAATCTTATTTATAATAAAATCAATAGCTTTATATAGAAGTAACCTTCATACTACATTAAATAAAAGATTGATTAATCTTCGAAAAGTTTACACTCAAATGAGCTACCCCTATTAATGTTCCACCTAACACTAGTGCTTCTACTAGCACTTGCATATTGTCATATGATAAACTAAAATAAATCTGTTGTATTAATTAACGTAACATGCTTTTTATAACATTACACTAAACATTATTTTATTTACAAATAGACATAGAAGCAAAAAAAAGAGATATGGTAAACTTTGTTTCACCATGCATATAAATATGGGTCATGTAATGAATGCATTTTTTTTGGGTGCCTGCGCACATGTTTTTGTAAATTGTTGCAAATGATATTTGATGCTTTACAAATATTCCTACATCAAAACTTTGTTCGAATTGAAATGACTAATGAATTTCTGGAGTAGAAGGTTTATTAAAAAACAAATTAAAAAACTATGCATTGGTCATAAGTAGTTTATTTCTCCTGTTTTCTTTCATTTACTACTGCAAATGCAAATTGAGTCTCATCGTGCTTTGAGACTCATTCAGATGTTGAGGATGCTTTTCACTCTTCTATGCATTATGTGCATGTGGATACATGTATACATGCATACATGTATACATAGATGCCTCAAGCATTGTTACAAACGTTTCAAGTTATTTGCATTTAATAATTCAAACAAATTAATAATACATTTTTGCTTCCTGTTTAAGATCATAAAGAATATTTCTTCTCGCAAATGTATACATTCACACATAAAAATACAAGTATTCATTGGTATATCTATAAAAAAGTCCACGTATACATGCTACCCATAAATACAATTCTGCATGCATCCATCAACACATCTTACCTATTCACATGTCTCTATGGACCACGTTCCCCATGGACGCTAAACATTCCACACATTAATGCACCATTGCAAATTACTTCAAACTTTCCTAGCTATATTTAATACATTTATATTCCTATCTCCTATCTATTACTTTTTCTAACTCATAGCTAGATGCTTTTTACTCTCGGCAGGAACTTGACGCTTGCGTCACTTGTTTTAATGGGCCCGTATTAAATACCCATAGGTTTTTATTGTTAAAAGTAATTTTTTAAAATTTGGGATGAATTATATGGGTATAGGTAAAGTTTTTTACCCAGCAATGTTGAGAAGCCTTCTCGGGGAAGGCAAATATTTTAAATATAAAATGCATGTGACATATTCTCTGCTGGAGAATAAATGTGTAGGGAGGTGAAAATATTTTTGTGTTGAGCAATAAAATAAAAGTTAAGGCCCAAATATTAAAGTATAAAACTTTAATGTATGAGGGAAAAATACAATGTGCAGTTACAACAGAAATAAAAGAGAGCAAAACAGAGTTTTCATGGGAAAAGAGACATTTCCACACAAGAAGTAAAATGAGTGAATTTCTCCACATGGGCGGATTTTCAGTTGCTTGGCAACTTGGTTGAAAGGTAATTTGGAGAAAAAGTATGTTGCTGGAGAGAGGAGAGAGTCTTTTGCAGATTGTTGATCAATGGGAGAGAGACTTCCAGATGGCATCTTTTGATTACTCTTCTAGAGCCTTCTCTTCTTGTTTTATTCTCTTCTTCTCTTATTGTAAAAAAGTTCTAATTCTAGGTTTCAATTTTTGAAAGCTTTGCAAGGCAGGCAGAAGCTCTGGGTAGATTGTAAAGCTAGGATGAAATATGACCAAGTCACTAATCTAAAAGTGTCTATGTTTTGAATTATGCTTCTATGTTAATTTTAGCTGATAATTGTCTCCATAGCTGAACTGTAATACTCTTTTGGATTGAATAATAAAGTTTTTTAAGTCTTTTCATGCACATTTGCTGCATTTGAGTTATATTTGTTGTTTCCTTCTATTCTATGAATGATTTAATTGCTTTAATGAAGCAGAAGCTGCATTTATTATTGCCTATTGTTCATGGGATAGTGTAATTTCTTCAACAAATGTGACAGGAGTGGTGTTTCAGGTGGATTTATAAGAAGGATTATCAGACAAAGCTTTAGTGATCTAGTTGTCACAATGTGATAACATTTGCAAGGATCTTAAGAGCATGTTTAACACTGTAGGATGAAAGGGTTGATTATATGACTCTATAGCCCATTTCATGGCACTGGTCCATTATTATGTTTCTATTGCTTTCAGTTTGGTCCTAAATTCTTTAAATCTAAATCATCTTAATTCTGTTTTGTGAGTACTTGTATCTACCATGTTCTTCATGCTAGTTGATGGAATTCATTCAATATCTTGCCAATGTTGAGTGATATTTTATGTTTCTTAGCATAATTCTGTGAGAACATTCATCTGTTAAGCAATATCCTATTAGTTGTGTGTTTGAATATTTAGATATTGCTAAAGGGTCACCCCCTGGGTCCTATAGAGCCTAAAGTGTAGGGGAAATGTGTTCTCATTCCATTTCGTGTCAGTTGGCTAAATCCCCCATTGAATATGATTATTAGAAAGTGGCTAGTCTATAGGATTCAATTGGCGTAGTTCATTTTGGAGCACCAACAAAATGACGACTCTACTGGGGATAATTCTAAATTTCCAGTTGCAGGCTGTTTAGAAATAGAGTCATATCATTTACATAGAGGCAATTATTTTCCATTCTAAATTTGGTTCAAATATTGAAGTTCTTGAACCTAGAGAAGATTTATTGCAGCAAAGATCAAAGGATATGAGTGTGACTCCGTTGTTGGAGAAGACCCATAACTAGATTTACTCTTGAAGATTATTCCTCTGTTATAAGAGGTGGTGAGTATGTGTAAAGAACCAATTGAATTGTGTAGAATATTTCTAGATTTGCAGAATTTGCAGTCAGGAAGAAAGATTAATAGCTGCTATAAAGTTTCCAGGTATTCTCATAAATCTAAATCAAGCATTGTTTTGTTTGAAAGAAGTTTATGAGAAATTTGCAAAACTTGAGATCATAAATGGTTCCCTATTAGATGAATTTGCATTAAGAAAGGGAACAATAGTAGTTCTTCTCATACTTCTAAAATGTAATGTATATGTAATATTTTGAGAAGTATGGATATTTTGAATTATGCTTCTGAGAAAGCTTAAGGAATAAATATTCAATCAATGTTTTAGAATCATGGTTGGATTAGTAAATGATGTAATTGACAACCATGTTTGATGTTGATGATGATTGAATTTGGTTACAAGAGGGTTTCCCTGTGAAATGGCAAGTAAAAGTATGTAGGGAAAACAAGTTTCTCCAAGCCATCAAAGGGATTTTGTTATTGAAAGGCATATGCCATTGGTTTTCAGTGGCATTAAAGGTTTCCCAAACCTAATCCCTAAAAATGTTAGGAAGTATTTTCCCAAATTCATAGGGAAAAGTCCAAAATCAACCTCTAAACATCTGCAAACATTCATGGATGTGATGGGGGATTATGAGGTAAATCATGAGGACATTGTTATGAAACTGTTTGTTCAATCCTTGAAGGATGATGCTAGAGATTCATTCTCATATTTACCGTCATGTTCTATGGCTTCATGGAGTTAGCTCATGACAACCTTTGTTGAGCAGTTTGGTGAAAGGGTAAATCCAAGTGTGGTGAGAAAGAATTTCATGGAAATCCATATAAGTAAAGATGAGCTAGTCCCTACATTCAATCTTTGATTTACAAAGGAAATAAGAGATATCCCTGAATACATAAGGCCAAATTATGTTGAATGTTTGGTTGTGTATTTGGAAGCATTTGAAAGTAAGATGGGCTTCTTGTTGAGAGATAAAGAGCCTGCAACATTACTTTAGGAATATCAAACTTCCATGGATATTGAGAACAATTTGAAATACTCTATGATGAAAGGGTATCTAGCTACAAGTGTTGGTTATCCCAACACATCTCATGCCAATAGAATTCAAGGATCAGCTAATGGAAATGCTTGTCAAGATGAAAATGCTTCCGCTGTTATGACTTCTTCATCACCAAAGTATGAAGATCATAGTGAGCTCCAAGTTGAATGTCAGTAAAATTTGAGCAATGTTGACCAAAAATATTTTGTGCAAGCTTTGTATGAGATGAAGAGACAAGAGGGAGAATCACCATTTGTTTTCAATATTTTTGGATGCTTTGATAGAAGTCTCCAAAGATTTCAAACTCAAGGATTCTGTGTGCATTGATTTGTTTTGTGATATTTATGAACTTGGGTTGAGTGCTTTGCTAGAGGAATTGGAGCCCCATAGCTTTGACCAAGTATCTGATTGATGCCAACACTATTACCCATTGATGCTATTGAAGAGCTTGCTGATTCATATGACAATAAAGTTTCAGATTGTGTTGATACTGCATAAATTCTTGGTCCATGTATAGAGCAACCAAGAAACGAAAATAATGGTGAATCTCATGTTGATGAGTGTGAGGTTGAATATAATTGCTTCTTGTTTGATGCTCCTGATCTTCATAGTGTGAACACTAACATGTTTCCATCCCATGTAAAAAGCATTTATGTGAAAGAAAACGAGGATTCTAGTCCTATTGCTAATGAGGAGTTTTCAGTTAGCAATGAGTTTTTCCCTTTTGGGTCAACACACATATCAGCTGATATGGTACATGAAGTTACTAATGCACATGGTTGTTTTCTTGTTGTCCCTATAGATGTTGAATTGCTTGAGCTTGGTCTTGAAGCATTTGGCTTTGAGCTAAATGATGATGTGAAGAATGAATTAGAACATGTTGTTGAACTTGAGATGAATCTATTTACTCATTACTTGGATGTTAATGAGGCATATGATATCCATTTCTATGACAACAAGGTGTGTTCTGATGTACCTGAACTGAAATGTCAAAAGATGTGCCTATGTTGTAGTGATCAGTACAAGGATGCTCCTGAATATGCATCTTTTGTCTTTGAAATATTGGAAGATGATTGGCATGACACACAAGTAGTTGTTTATGAGAGCTTTCAGTTTGATGGGAAAACTGATTTTGATGTCAAAGTTTGTGATGTTGAAGATCAAATAAACTATGAATGTTTCTACTTTTCAGTTCAAACAAAATAGCATTCAGTAGAACATGACAGTGAGCTGCCCATGGTAAAATGTCACAATGATTATGATTTTCAGTTAATGTCTAATTGCATGTTGCAAATTGACAAAATTGTAGGTGACATTGGAAATCACAATGATATAGTGGAACATGTCAATGACTGAGCTAGTTTGTGAGTGGTCTAAGATAATGTTCTTAGATTTGGCCTATGGAATACAACACATAACCAAGTGTTTGGAAGAGGTAAACACTGACTTCACATTTTTCATTTGATGGCCTGGGTGTCACCAAGTGAAGTTGAAAAATAAGGAATGAATAAAGGATCAATTTCAGAACACCTAATGGACTCAATATTTGGTCTACTCCCTAGAGATCTGGAATCTTGCTATGCCCACAAGAGGCATACATCCCCAATCGGAGCCACTGTTGGCACTCCCAAATTTCCCAAATTTGAAGTACCTATTTCAAAAAATTTCCTCTGCACTTTCAGAAGTGTACTTGAAGAATCTCCCTGAATGACCTACTTTGGAGGGTCATAATTTGGAGCCTGTTGATTTCCAAGAAAAAACCATTTGCATAACAACTCATGTGTCCTATGTGAGTATGCATGTCAATTTTCAACTTCCCATGATGAGTTTCGAATGAGTTTTGAAAAGAAACCTGGAGGGTTTTGTCACTTTTTTGCTTTTTGCAAACGTTTAGTTTTGCAAAGTAGCCTCCCATTTGAGCTTTCATTTTCCAACTCGACGACTATCAAGTTAAAGTGAATGTTGCTCTATATTCTCCATGAAAAGATGAGCTCATATGTCAATTTTTAGAGTCTCATGACTTGATTTGCTATTTTTAGTAGATCAAAACCAAATGAAATTTCTCCAGTTTTGCACTTGCATTTCCAAAAGCCTTTCTGAGAGGTCAACTTTGACCTTCAGTATTTTGTGGAGATTGATGATTGAAGCTAATCCCTCTTGCACATGTGCTCACTATTCCAAAGTGATCAACTATGTCTAATGGCAGCTCGCCAGTAGTTGATTTGGTATTTTTTCCATGAGGTGATTTCATCAGTTTTAATTGGCTTTGAACAACTAATTGTTGCAAAAAGTTCAAGTAGGCAAAATTGACAGTGAATAACATTCACCTCGTAACCCCTTTTTCTGATCCATTTGTTGTACTCAATTCTCAGGTCAGAGGTCTACATGCCTGCAAGTTTTTATTGCTCCACGAGGTCATTTGAGTAGTTTTCAAAGCTGATTCCATAGCCAACTTAGCCAGTTTTCACTATTTTGCAAAAGTGCTTAGAAGAATATTTTAATGGAGACCCATTTCATCTTTTCATCTTTGAAGCATTTAGAAACTGTGTTTGATCATTTCAGGGTAAAATTTGTTTAAAAATGATTTTTTTTTTTAGTCGAGCCCACATTGGACCCGACATGTTTCACATAATCACAAAGTTGTGAACATTGCATTGTAGTTTGTTGAAGGATACTTTGATTATGAAATCCATGAAGTTCGAAGCCATATCCCAATAGTGGATTTTCATATGTCATCATCACAAGTCCTCCCACAACTAGTTGAAGGTGGTGTTTTATTTGAGTTCCCATGGGAAAAGTCATTACACCATTCAAATCTTGTAGTTACATGATATAAAAAAGGGCAACTCTTTTTAGTGAAACTTAATTCTAGTTAAATTTTGATGACTATGTGGAAGCATGGACATATGGCAAGATTTTTGATTGATATCTAAGAGAAATGCCATCTTATGAATGGATATTCCTTTGTGTTTGGTCAAATGGAGTTCTTTCATTGATTTGAATGGAGGTGTTGTACTTTACTCATCCTAGTTAAAGTCACAATACCATTTAATCTTTGACAAGTTGTCATATAGTTGCATAACACTAGGAAAGAAAATTATTTTGCAAGCCAATATTGTTCAGACTTCCTGATATGTGGTTGCATATTTCAAGAATATTGATGAGAACAATTGTGCAAATGATTGATCCTCCAAAGGCCCAAAGAGCATATTGCTGATTATTGTGATAGAATGAATCTAAATGGAGGTCAAAATCTAAAGAGGAGGTGGCTTTGGTTGTATGAGAAGCATGCCTTGATGGTATCCTGCACATAGGAAGGGATAGTTGAAAAACTTTAAAATATTTCAAACAAATACAAAAACTGATGACATCCATTGCGCTAGAGGAGACTAAGACAATGTATCAAGTTTAGAGGGCTTACACATCATGAGACCTATATATCAAACATGAAATGAAGGTCGTGTTGTAAAAAAAAGTGTAAATCCATCAAAGCACGAAGGAAAATCAAATGAGGGAACACAGGAAAGGCACGTGCCTATATTGGAAGATGCTAACATTGCCATGCCACAAGAGAAAGCCACACTGAAAGTGGATGGAAAGGAACTCACATAAAGAAAATGTATTTGTTACAAAGATGACAATAATTCCAAAGAGGTCCACAACTGGTAAACAAGGGATGCAAAGTGATCAAAGGAAATATATATACTAAAATAAATTTGTTGAATATGCTTAACAATGGAACGTCCACAATTTAGAATGGAAGGGCGTTGTCTAAGAATAGATCCAACACATAGAATGAGAGTGATTAAAAGCTTCAGGAACTAAAAAAGGGGAACGACTGTGGACAGAGGGGTATGAAAATCAATCAAAGCACAAAGGATAGAGGAAAGACTTTGGAAGGTGCCGCACCTAGCATATATATAATTTAATTATGAAAGTCTTTACAAAATAGAAAGCAGATGCAAAAGGAAGCCACACCACCATTGAATAGAGAATAGATACAAATGGATCATGTTGAAAAGTCCTCAGTGACTTTCAACAAATGTATGCACCACTGCAAATAGGGTACGCACCAAATATGTTAGAGATCTCAAACTTGCAAACAAATGCAATGGGAGGAGATCAAGCGGCCTGTGATTTTTACAAAAAATGAATTTGTTAAAGTCTTCAAAAAATTTCAAACCACATAGAGGAATGAATGCAAAAAATGGCCACCATGACTCGAGAAGCAGAGCACAATGAAATGTCGAGCAAGAATGAAGGATTAGGGCACCAAATAGGGGAAAGTGGGATCGATGGTGATGAAGTAAAGGTGCAAATGCAACTTGATCTTGGTCGTTCCCTGCTAGATAACTATTTTAACATGTACATGTGTTAATTCCCCGTGTGGTCAACAATATGTTGACACGTGGTGGGAGGGACTCGGTGGAATTCATGTGTGCGGGTAAAGTTGAAAGTAGACCAATGTTTTAATTTTTTAAAAGGCAGGGGTTTCCTATTAAAGAATTTAATGAGCCCGATGAAATAAAAGGGTGAAACATTTAAAAGTAAATGTTGCTCGCACAGGTTTTGGAGAGAAATGTGGTGGGCTCGGGGAAGTGAATTCTTCATTTTCCTGATGATAAAGTTTTTAAATGAAGGGCTTTCACTTTAGAGAAGGTGAAATATGGGTAAAATAAAATGACATGAACAATTATTTTAATGGGCCTTTATTAAATAACCATAGGATTTTATTGTTAAAAGTAATTCTTTTAAATTTGGGATGAATTATATGGGTATAGGTAAAAAAATTTACCCAGCAATGTTGAGAAGCCTTCTCAGGGAAGGAAAATATTTTAAATATAAAATTCATGTGACATATTTTCTACTGGAGAATAAATCTGTAGGGAGGTGTGAAAATATTTTTGTGCTAGGCAATAAAATAAAAGTTAAGGCCCAAATATTTAAAGTATTAAACTTTAATGTATGAGGGAAAAATACAATGTGTAGTTACAACAGAAATAAAAGAGAGAAAAACAAAGTTTTCATGGGTAAAGAGGCATTTTTACACAAGTAAAATGAGTGAATTTCTCCACATGGGCGGATTTTCAGTTGCTTGGAAACTTGGTGCAAAGGTAATTTGGAGGAAAAGTTTGTTGTTAGAGAGAGGAGAGAGTCTTTTGTAGATTGTTGATCAACGAGAGAGAAACTTCCAGATGGCATCTTCTGATTACTCTTCTTCTTTTATTCTCTTCTTCTCTCATTGCAATAAAGTTCTAATTTTGGGTTCCAATTTCTGAAAGCTTTGCAAGGCAGGCAGAAGCTCTGGGTAGATTGTAAAGCTAGGATGAAATATGACTGAGTCACTAATCTGAAAGTGTCTATGCTTTGAATTGTGCTTCTATGTTAATTTTAGCTGATAATTGTCTCCATAGTTGAACTATAATACTCTTTTGGATTCAATAATAAAGTTCTTTGAGACTTTTCATGCACATTTACTGCATTTGAGTTATATTTGTTGCTACCTTCTGTTATGTGAATGATGTAATTGCTTTAATGAAGTAGAAGCTACATTTATTATTTCCTATTGTTCATGGGATAGTGTAATTGCTTCAAAAAATGTGATAGGAGTGTTGTGTTTTAGGTGGATTTATAAGAATGATTATCAGATAAAGCTTCAGTGATTTGGTTGTCACAATGTGATAACAATTGTAAGGATCTTCAGAGCATGTTTAACACTATAGGACGAAAGGCTGGTTATATGACTCCATAGCCCATTTCATGGCATTGGTCCATTATTATGTTTTTTCTACTTTCAATTTGGTCCTAAATTGTTTAAATCTAAATCATCTTAATTCTGTTTTGCAAGTACTTGTAACTACCATGTTCTCCATGCTGGTTGATGGAATTCATTAAATATCTTACCAATGTTGAGTGATATTTTATGTTTCTCAGCATAATTCTATGAGAACATTCATCTGTTAAGAAATATCCTATTAGTTGTGTGTTTGATTCTTTAGATATTTCTAAAGTGTCACCCCCTAGGTCCTACAAAGCCTGAAGTGTAGGGGAAATGTGTTCTCATTCCATTTCCCATTAGTTAGCCAAATCCCCCATTGAATCTAATTATTAGAAAGTGTCTAGTCTATATGATTCAATTGTTTTGGTTCGATTTGGAGACCCAACATGCTCCTCAATGGAAAATGAGTCAAAATACTATGCAAAGTTATCTAGATTAAATGGAGAATGCAATGAGAGATTTGGGTATGTTGATAGATTAATGCAAATGGAAGCTTGATGAGTGCAACAATGGTGGCTAAGAATGGAAGTATGCAAGTGCTTGAGCTTGAGAGTGCTAGATCTTGAATTGTTAATGCATGTTATGAGAAAAATGAGACAAAATCCTCTTATTTAGGGGAAGAGTCTCTAGAGAATTCAATGGCTAGGATTTAGCCAACATGGGAAAGATGAAGGGCTATGGTGAGTTGAGGACTCACAAGCAATAACATCTTTCCATGTGGAAGGGGAGGTGTAAAAATGATAGGTGATGTGGAGAGAAGACATGTGAGGTGGAGGTACTTTCAAGTACCTTGGGATTAGGGGAAGATTTTGTCAAAAAGGAAGTTCTTATCCCCATGTGGGAAGGATGGTGACAAGTGAGGAATTTTAGAATTCTTCACTTATCATCATAGGGAAGAGAGAATTTGTTGGAGGAATAAATGTGAATTTTAAATTCACATGATTGAAAGGGAGAAGTGGTTGGGAGAATAAATGTGAATTTTAAATTCACATGATTGGAAGTACCTTGGGGATAAGACAAGGTCCTCATAAAGGAGACCCTTGTCCCATGTGAGTGATGTGAACCATGAGAGGTTTTCAATTTTTCCAACAACCTTCATGGGGAAGAGGGGAGCATTGAATGAATCAATGTGAATTTTTAATGGGGAAGGGGTCAAGGCTTAAAACAGAAAGCACTTAGGAAAGGTTGACTTGGAGGACATACCAAAGATAGCAAGAGGATTAGATTAGGTTGTGTAAACAGGTGATTAAGAATATTAATGAGGGATTAGAGACAAGTGGAAAAATATGGAGGATGTGACATTAGTCCTGATTAAAGGTGCGCACATCCTAATCATCAAGTAATTAAACTAATCTAGATTAGAAGAAGGTTATGGATGATGTGAGAAGGAGAGAGAAAATAAGGAATTTAAAATTGATTTAAATTCAAAAAGGTCAAATGTCTAAATTAAATAAATTGATATGTTTATTGAATTAAATACTTTAGAAACCTTAGAGGAAGGGGAAACATTATTTAAATAAATAATTTAATTAATATCGAAGAAATAGATGAATAAAAAAGATGGAATTGACCATATGGAATGGTCAAATTTAGATGTCTACATTTTTCCCCTCTTTGAAATATTGTTAGAATAACAGTGTTTCAAAGAAAATAAAATGTAGATGACTCTATAGAGGAAGCGACTAGAAAATGATGCCCCAGCATGGGAGAGGTTGTGTGAGCTACGCAAATGGTGGGAAATGCAGGGAGATGCCCCAGCCTCGCAAGAAATTGATTATGACAGAGGAATGGAGGAAAATGGCAGGGTATTCCCACTCGTGAGGGTGATTGGGGAAGAAAAAGGGGCCTTGAGTGACTTCTCGATATGAAGAAACAAAGGGTATTGTTGAATAGAGCTTGAAAAAACATGAAGACTAGCTTTTGAACAGATTCAAATGGACACACGGTGTGTAAATGGTGGCCTTGGGAAGTTAGAGGATTAGTTGAATCAAACATAGGTTTAAATAAAGGGTAAACAAGTTAAAAAAGTTAAAAAAGGAGGGAAATGTTATCTATAGTAATTTTAGAAATTACTATACCTCATTTGCACACTTGGCAGTTGAGTGAGAGAGAGAGAAGAGGAGAAGAGGATGTCAGAGGACTATGATGATGACATCATCCATGGGGGGGAAGAGGTGGTAGTTCTTCCATGAGTGCACGGTTCCATGCCAAGTTAGGTCTAAAACCCTCTTTGTGATTTTTAAGCATTTTCTGTTATATTTCTGAGTTTTAATGCATTTTAAAAACATGGGTTTTGGGATTTGAGTAGCTTAGAAAAATGGGTAGGGGGAAAATTTTCAATTTCTCCCATTAAGTAGGCAAAATCGTCTATTTAGAGGCGATGGGAAAGGGGGGTGGATTTGCCTAATTAGTAGGTAAATTCACCCAGAAAATGAAAAAAAAGTGCCCAAAAGGGTGGGAGGGGATCAGGGGAGGGAGGATTTTCCATGGAATTGGAAAAATCTGCTAGAAAATGAGGTTGACCTAGGATAGGCAATTACACCTGGGAGAGGGGTGATCCTGCCTGAGAGAGGGGCGATCTCGCCCAAGGAAGGGCGAGCCCACCCAGGATAGGGGTGATTCTACCCTACGGCATGGCCGCCCATCTAAGGGGTGAGCTCACCCATCTACCAGGAAAACCCACTCCCCAGAAGGGTAGGCTCACCTATCCGGACAAGAGTGCTCATCTACAGGGCGGGCTTTCCCATCTAGACAAGATCGTTCATCTTTCAGGCGGGTTTTCCCTTCTACTAGGCGGGCTCACCCATCAAGGTGGGCTCACACTCACCTAAGGTTGGGTTCACCCAAGGGGTAGACAAAAGGAAGGAGGAAGAAGGAAAAAGGGTGAGCATTTCCATAAAATGGGCAAGGAGAATGAAAAATCAAATAAATTGGGAAAATTAGGGAGATTTGTCCAAAGGGGGAAAAGTTGGTGAGAAGATAACCTGGGGCCAAGAAATGTAAAAGAGGGAGGGATGAAGGAAAGGATAAGATGACTAACATGTTGTGTTGTGTGGATGTAGCGATTTGAGAGTCTGTGGATGAGCGAGAGGCAATTAGAGGTGTTGGAGGAAACGATAGCAACCATGAATGGAGAGGACCATGAGGCTTTGGTACAAGTGAGGTTGCTGCATATGCTAGGATACCCAATTTTTAGAGCACATCGGGCAATGTTGATAGCCCTCATAGAGCGATGAAGCTCCGAGACTTTGACATTCCACCTCCCGACAAGAGAGATGACTATTACTATAGAGGACATGTGGCAGATTCTACGACTACGTATAGCAGACCGCCTAGTGAGCGCAATGAGATCAAAGGGTGAGGCACTAGATGAGACCCTATGGGTCATATTTGGAGAGGAATTAATAGTGCAGAGGAGGGGGTTGGATGTGGATAGATGCTTGGGGTTGGGGTTTCCTGCGCTACCCTTATACTTGTGCGGATTGATTAGAGGACTATTGATACCAAAATGGAGTGGGCGCTTCTGCAGCCTTAGCTACATGGAAGTGGTGCAACACATTGTGGAGAAGAGAGAGGGGGAGTTTGTATGGGGTCCATGCATGTTGGCACAACTATACAGAGATATGCATGTTGTGTGCTATCAAGGGGCACTCAACATTACATAGGTGACGTTGTTACATATATGGGCCTGAGAGCACATTAGTGTGGCTAGAATAGGAGTGGTGACAGTAGGGTTGGAGGATACAACACTACCAGTGGCATGCTAGTATGAGACAGAGTATGGCTGGGTATGGCATTATCAGGGCTTCAATGACCTAGATGGATGGAGGACACTAGATGATTTGTGGGAGGAGCATATAGGGTGGAGGTTGTACATGACACGACGGTTCTCCAGGTGGAGGAGAGATGAGGAGAGACACAGAGTGTATTTTTGTGTCATTTGCTATATAGTTGGGAGAGAGTCCTATATAGTGGAGGCACATAGGTTGGATATGGTGTTGAGATAGTTTGGGCTTTAGCAGGACATTCCTCGTGGACCAGAGAGATTCAGGCGGATCACGTGAGAGCAACCATGGGGAGAGCCACTTAAGGATGAGTTTGTGAGGCAACACTAGGAGGAGCTATGAGAGGTACCCTACCTAGGTAGGAGCTGGGGGAGAGTAGATGTGGGAGTGACAGTCAGATTCCCAGTGTGGTAATTTCATCACCAACTTGCACGGATTACACCAGTGGGGCCAATTACCGAGGAACATTAGATTTTGGGCCAGAGGATGAGCTGAGACTGGTAGGACAGAGGAGAGGGAGGAGGAGAGGACAGTAGGGGAGAGGGTAGGAGGAGGTTGGGGGAGCTGGTCAGTAGGGGAGAGGATAGGAGTAAATTGAGGTAGCAAGTCAATAGGGGAGAGGAAAGGAGGCAGCTAGGGCAGCAAGTTAGTAGGGGAGAGGACATGGGGAGGCTGAGGTAGGAGGCTAGCAGAGGAGGGTGAGGATGAGGGGGAGATAGCAGAGGAGAGCCCAAGAGGAGGAAAAAGATGAGCTAGAGGTGGAGGTGATGGTGGAGAGAGATGAGGTAGAGGGAGAGGCCATGGATGAGAGAGTTGAGTCAAAGGTGGGGGTGATGGATATAGACATTCATGATATTGTCCCATTAGCCATGGTACCAGCCGTGGTGAAACTATAGATCACTGAGTAGAGACCACGGGATGCTAAGACTACACATTGTATACTAAATGCCAAGGTGAGCATGTTATGAGCAAAGGTGGCCAAAGTGCAGGTAGAGGATGAGAGGGATTTCAGGGGCCTAGCCACTGCAGTGTCGCGACATGAGGAGGTACGGGTAGAGAGGGATGGTCTATGAGCTGAGGTGAGACATCTATGAGTAGAGGTTACTCGTCACAAGGGAGAGGTGTCTAGAGAACATGAGGAGGGGGTGGAAGTGAGGTGGGAGTGAGACAGACTATAGGAAAAGGTGGTTATACTGTAGGCGAAGGGACAACAAGATCCTAGAGGAGTGACAGGCCAGGTATCAGCGGAGACCTTGGTGGAGGTAGAGAAGGACTTAGATGATTTGATGAGGCAAGTGGAGGGGATACTGAGAGATAGGACTGAGCTGAGTGGGAGTGAGATGAGGTCCACAAAAGAGTCAAGGTAGCAGATCATATAGTGAGGGAAATGGGGCTAATGTAGGAGAGAGAGGAGGCTATGAGGGCTCAGATACAAACCTTTTTTTATAGAGAGGGATGTAGTATAGGAATAGGTGTAGACCCTACAGAGTGAGAGGGATGCAGCAGTGGTGTGGGTACAGGTTGTGGAGAGAGAGATGCAACGCAGGAACATGAACAAGCCATGCAGGGTGAGGGTGGCGAGACAGGGGAAATGGTGCAGATATTGCAGGCACAGGTACATGGTATGTCGGATGATAGGGACATGGCTATAGATTAGGTTTCTTAGATGGGAGAAGAGATTGGTTAGCTACGGTTGACACAAGATGCATGGGCATAGGAGAGGAGATCCATATGCGGATTCTGAGACATGTACAGGGCAGAGCGAGACTCAGCTAGATATCAGGTTGCAAAGTGAGATGAGTACATGCGAGAGGCCAACTAATATATGGTGGCCTACATTACAATAGTTCCAGATCAGACACAACAGGTACCTACCTACATCCAAGCAAGGCCATAGATGCCAACACCATCCCAGTTAGTAGGGACACATACCCATGGATACAATAGCTATAGAGAAACCCCTCCATGTAGAGGGGGAGTGCCAAAATCACCACAAAGGTCAGATGTGGGCAGATCACAGTAGAGAGGACATAAGATAGGTGACAGGATACTAGTTTTTGATAGGTGTAGGATGGGTGTACAGTACAGAGCAACAGAGATCAAAGTTGATTCAGATCCTTGTACTTTATTTGATGATTGCAAATGTATAAGATGGACATATATTTTGATTATATGATGGACATTATTATGGACCATGTGATGGACATTGTATTTTGATTTTTATATAATATGTGACAACCCTTATTGACACTATGTGATGTTTATGTGATGGATTATTTTATTATGGATGATCATGATGATTTAATGTATGTATATGCATATGATGATGTATGTTTATGATTATATGGATGATATGTATGATGGCTAATGTGTATGATACAGGATATGGTGGATGATTTATGATTGTATAAGCTATGGATATGGATTTAACAATTTTTGATGCAGGTGGCGATGTACGCAATGTGTTAATGATATAGACTAATATGGAAATGAATGGATAATGAAATGAATCTAAGATGCTTAGAATAACCAAATATGAGTGAGATGGCCTAATGTGAAATGTAATGAAACATGAACATGAGTGTAAATAAGGGCTTGTATAGCAATGAGAGAAGATGGTAGGCGTTCTGTTGGTTTAGTCACAAGTACTTTCCTTGTAATCATTACAAAATTAAGGGAAGATGGGTGTGAAACTGCACTTGTCAGGAACTGTAGGTATGCTAAGAAGAATGGGAGATGGAAAGTGAATTTTTGCACAACCAAATGCATAGGTCATAGTTCAGGTATGGATGATATGCAATGGAGCTTGAATATGAAATGCAATTTTCCATTTTTAGAGCACTAATTTTTACTATAACATAAGACACTAGGTGCCAGGGTATGTAAACCAAGGCGAATTAGCATCTAATGCATAAAACAAACATAGTATATGAGAAGGCTATCCCAACACCCCAAAGTCATGAAGACCTTGGTCGGGCCAGGCATTGGGATAAAAACAAGCACAAAAGGATGCCCCAGCATAACACAAGACCGCAGGGATCTTGGTGGGTACTACACGGGACAACCAAGAAGACATCAACAAAGCAAAAGATAAAGATATTCCCTTATGTTAACTGATCAAAACACAACATAATATGATATATCATGGCGATCTTGACAAGTTATGATAAGGAGCTTCAAATGATAAACAAAAGCCAAAAGTATCAAAAGATCACAATCAATTTCAAAACGTCCTTTGCCATAGGATCGAGAGGATGGATGGGATTGATGAGGTCTGTTAGGAGGGATGCATCTTGTTGAGACCAAAGATGGATACTAAACTAAAAGATCGATTATGAAACATGAGACTCCAAAACCTATTGAATATCATGATACGAGTGGATCTCATTTGTGAAGAACTGGCTAGATAAGGACATACTTGATGACACAAGACAGGACGCAAGACACAAGGCACAAGACTGACACATCCTAATGACCTAGGGGCTCGAGGGCTGATCAAAGGTTAGCCTTGCCTATGTGAAAGCGTAGAACCCTCGTAGTTTAAGAAAAAATCATGGATAAAAGAAAAAGGAGGACAATGGAGACGAGCGATGGAAAACAACGATCAGATAGACCAAAAAGAAAGCAAAGAAAAAAAAATCCCCAGGGGTGGATCAAATGTTTGACCTTGCCTACGCGAAGGTGCATGGGTAACGTAGTTCAAAAAAAACAACAAAGACTGACATAACATGTTGGGATCTAGATGAAGAACGACATGATGAAGGAACCTATATGGGAGCAAAGGACCGAGAAAATGACAAGACTAATGACACAAGCTTAGATTAGGATAAAAGCTCAGGATAATAGACAGCAGATGAGGCTCTTCCAATGCTCAACTAAAATATACCAAGTGATTGGATGGAGGGTGCGAATGATAGGATATGATTTCAGGATGGGTGGAAGCATAAAGTAACTAGGACACAAAGTAGATAATGATTAAGCCCTATATGAATGGCACCTGTGACCAAGTTTTCACCAAATGTACTTATCCTAGGTGCCACCAAGGGTGGTTTTCACCATAGGATGAATTATTTCTCTTTACTATTTTGGATTTTTTTGATTTTTTGAACTTTTTGTATTTTTGACAATTTTTTACTTTTTTTTTTTGTATTTTTTGGATTTTTGTAGGATAGGATACTACAACCGACTTAAGTGTAGAACCTTTTCAAGTGCATGATATTAATAGGATACTCCAAGGGCTCTCCTTCAGGTGTACCAAGTCTATATGCTCCTGATCCATATTTTGTGGTGATGACATAGGGACAACCCAATTTGCTTCAAAATTTCCTTCCTTATCTTAGTCATGTTGAGTGCGTTGATTCTCCTTGAGGAGTAAATCACCAATGTTGAACTGGTGGGGGCATACCTTCTTGTTGTAGCTTCTTTTCAGATGATTGTAATATGCTTGAAGATGGTCATACACTTTAATCCATCTTTCATCAAGGAGTTCTAGTTGGTTGAGTCTTGCAACTCGAGCGTCTTCATTGCTGATAAGATTCTTCAAGGAGATTCTCAGTGATGGGATTTATACCTCAATCAAAAAGATGACCTTGACACCATAGACGAGGGAATATAGGGTAGCACCAGTAGGGGTGCAAATGGATGTGAAGGTGCCAATCTCGACCAGTATTATTGACTACCTTTTTAAGGATCCTCATCAGGGTTTTTTTGGTGGATTTCGCTTGTCCATTACCTTGAGGGTAATAGGGCATGGACCAACGATGTTGGATGTGAAAGGTTTCATAGAGATGTTTCATGGTTTGGTTCTTGAATGGTTTTCTCTTATCGAAAATGATGGTGGACGGTATTCCATATATGCAGAGAATATGGAAAAGGATAAACTTTGAAATTTGAGTACTTGTGATTTGTGAGAGTGGCATAGCTTCCACCCACTTGGTGGAGTACTCAGTTGTAGTGATGATAAAGGTATGGCCATTAGAGGATGGTGGATATAGCTTGCTGATTAATTCAAAACCCCACTGAGAAAAGGGCCATGGTGCTATAAGAGGTTGTAAATCATGTGTTGGAACATGTATCAAATCTGCGTGTTATTGATAGGGTAGGCACTTTTTGATGAACTCACTAGAATCATGTTCCAATGTGGGCCAATAGTAGTATGCTCGGAGAATTATTTTAGCTAGTGCTATACCATTTGAGTGGGCCCCACATACACCACTATGTACTTCTGTTAACGCAGTGTGGGCTTTAGTATCATTTAGACACCTGAAGAGGGTTCCATCATACCCATGATGATAATGTATATCACCTACGTTGGTATAACAGGATGTACATTGGATGAAATAATTTTGTTGGTTGCATGTCAGGTCGGGAGGTAGGATGTCGTGAAGATAGGTGTAGATATCATGGTACCATGGTGACGTAGGACCTACAATGTCGCACACCATCTCACTCTCTGGGATTCCATAGGTTGGGATTAAGAGTTGTTCATCATGGAACTCACACTCTATTCGATCCTTAGGCATGTTGATTAGAGAACCAATGGTAGCCATCACATCCACTGCTTTGTTCTATAATCTCAGAATCTGGTCAAACTGGATGGAAGTGAAATACTTTTTGAAGTCATCAACCATGCATTTATAAGGAAATAACTTATCATATTTTCTTAGAAACTCATCATTGAACTATTTGATGATTAATTGGGAATCACCAAAAACTTTTAGGTGAGTGATATGCCATTGGATTGCAATTCTAAGGCCAGTAAGAAAAGCTTCATATTCAACTATGTTGTTTGTGCATGAAAAGGCCAACTTGAATGACTTTGGTATATAGTAACCTTGGGGGATGATGAGAAACATTCCTGTCCCTGATCCATTGTGTGTGTATGACCCATCAAAATATAGTGTCCATGTGGCTACTTTTGTTACTGTGAAGACCCCTTCATCAAAAAATTATGTTACTAGAGGATAGGCATCTACCAGGGTAGCATTCGCCAACTGATTAGCTATCACTTGTTCTTTAATAGCTTTTTGATCCACATATTCTATATCAAATTCACTTAATAGCATGACCCACTTAGCCATGTGACCAGTTAGCATTGTCCTAGATAACAAATATTTGAGTGGATCAACCTTGGAGATGAGCTTCATTGGATGACTGAGCATGTAGTGTTAGAGCTTTTGCAAACTAAAAACAATAGCTAAGCAAGCTTTTTCCATTGGAGAATGGTTGAGATCATATCCTACGAGGGTCCGACTGATGTAGTAGATTGCTCTTTCCTTGGAAGACTTCTCATGTTGTGCCAGGAATGCCCCCAATGCCACTGAAGTAGAAGAAATATATAGCATGAGGGGCTTACCAGGAATTGGTGGCATACAGATCGACGGGTGATCCAAATACTCTTTGATCTTGTTGAAGCCCAGCTAACACTATTGATTCCACTTAAAGGAAGTATCCTTCTTTAGGAGATGAGTGAATGCTTGGAATTTGTTGAATAATTAAGCTATGAACCACCGGATGGATTGCAACTTACCTTGAATACTTCTTAACTTTTTGAGATTGCGTGGTGGAGGCATATCCATGATTTCCTTGACTTTCATTGGATCGACTTCTATACCTCTTTGGGAGACAATGAAACCCAGTAGTTTTCCTGATGTGACCCCAAAGACACATTTCTTTGGATTTAGCCTTAGCTTATAATGCTCTAGATGCTCAAAGATCTTTTTGAGGACCACAAGATGTTCTTCCCTTGTTCTTGATTTCCCTAACAAATCATCCACATAATCTTCCATTATTATGTGAATGAGATCATGGAAGATAACAATCATGGCTCACTGATAGGTTGTTGCCACATTCTTGAGACTGAAGGGAATAACATTATAGCAGAACCCGCCCCATGGTGTAGTGAAGGCTATTTTATGTTGATCTTCAAGTGCAATTCTAATATGATTATATCCAAAGAAGCCATCCATGAAGGAAAGCATCTTGCGCCCTACAGTTAGGTCCACCAACATGTCAATGTTTGGCAAAGGAAAATAATCCTTAAGACACACCTTATTGAGGTCACGAAAGTCTGTACAAATCTTGATGTTCCTGTTTGGCTTGGAAACTGGCACTATATTGGAAATCCAATCGGAATAGCCAATGGGTCTTATGAATCTAGCTTCTAATAGCTTTTCCATTTCTTTCTTGACTAGTAAGGCTACTTGGGGTTGCATTTTTTGGAGCTTTTGCTTGATAGGTTTGGCATCAAGATGTATGTCCAGATGATGTACTACTAAAGCAGGATCAAGGCTTGGCATATTTGAATATGTCCATGCAAAATTGTTGATGCCTTCTTCGAGAACCTAAGTGATTGTGGAGTGTTCTTTCTTTGATAGTGCTTTGGCTACATATGTGATTTTGGAGTCTTCTTTAGTTCCAAAATTTATCTCTTACATTTCTTTGATCAAGATGGATGATCATTAAGAGATTTGAGTTCCTACAAGGGGAAGATGAATGTCCCCTTCTTCTAGTGCCTCATTGAGGTTTTCATTATCACATACACCCTTTGTTTTTTTACGTTTTCTAGGTCAAGAAGTGCCTCGGGGAGGTTTTTGCTAGGTGACCTATTTTGATTTTGCTTCTTTTTAATTTTGCGGTTAGGGTGTTCATCTTCCCCCAGTCCCATAAGATGTACGTACTGATCTATGGAAGGAAAGGTATTGATAGGTGTGCTACCATGTAGGTCTCAGTCTATGAGTTCAAGATGTTTAAGGGATAGGCTAATGGTGCAAATGGATATGCATTCGAACATTGAAGAAAGGTTAGTGTGATCTACATCATCATATGCATGTATGATGGATTCCTCCTCTGGTATGTCTTCAAGGAGACTATTTCTCTCACTGACATTATTAGAGGCACTAGATAATTCCATAAGACCCTTTTTCTTGATGTCATAACCCAACCCCAAGTTTCTTGGTCACATAGATGTGTATATCGGTTGTCGTCATCCTTGTTCTTCTACACCAAGGCCTCCCCCCAATAATTATGTTTCTCTACAAAATTAGAAGGCCAAGGATAGACCTCTTGGAAATATTCTTTCAAGGGGGGAGAGGGTTCAGGTTCCTCATGATATACCCACTGGTTGATGTCATGTTTTAGTGTGTCTTTCCTTAACCGAGGAGAGTGGAAGGTACTAGATCCCACATTTTTGGAGTTTAAGGTAATCTTCTTCTCTTCTTCCTTTGGTGCTAATTGAGAAGGTTGGCCGTACATGTGTGGTGAGGGTGGCATGGTTACCATGTTCAAAGTTGTGCACATTTCATATTCATCACATCCCTTGTCTATGATCTGTATTTTGGTAAGGGTGGAATCATATGTGGATGATGGAGTGGATGACGTAGTGGCTGATGTGTTGGTAGATGAGCAGGATGATGATGATGTATGTGGTGGTCCCATTTCCACTCCTAGATGATAATGGGAATGGGGAAAATAAGCTTCTAATGCACGACAATATTTGAATGGTTGAGGATCTCTGTGTATGGTAACTTTTACCCCATTGAACGATAATTTTAGAAATTGATGGTATGTGGATAAAACAACTTGCATAGCGTGGATCCATGGATAGCCAAGGATGAGGTTATAGGGGAGTTCTAGATCAAGTACATGAAATGTAGTGTATTGCACAATGGGCCCAACCTTGATTGGAAGACATATTGTTCCTTCAGAATCATGCTCTGCATTATCATACACCTTGATAGTGATGACTTGATTGTTTAAATCAGCATGGGTGTATCCCACCTATTTTATGAAATTCAATGTACAAAGGTTCAGGGAAAATCCATTATCTACCAAGACCCTCTTTACTTTAGGATGATTTACAAGGACCTCTAAATGGAGGGGATGATTATGGTTTGAGTCAATGTAGGGCATGTCATTTTGGCTAAAAACTAGTTGATAGGTTGTTGAGAGGTGTCCTACCAATGCTTGAAATTGTGTAGGGTCTATGCCATTAGGAACTTGGGTGTCCCATAAGGCCTCATTTAAAATTTATTGGTGTATTGGAGAAGAATTGAGCAAATCTAGAATGGATATCTGGGTTGGAGTATTTCCCAGATGATCAAGAATGTTGTATTGAGAACTCATAGGTAGTAGTTGGGTGGATGTAGAGGCTCCAAGTACTGTGATATGGGTTTAGTGGGTCGTAACAACACATTGTGGGTCCTTTCCTTTTACACATATCATTGATATATGTGGTTCTACTTGTTCAATGTGCATGACAATGCCTTGATAATTAAATGGCGCATACTTGTAACTTATTTTGTTGGTTTTGTTATTATGATCATTATTGTTGCTAGGCCCTGGGTTTGAGTTTGATGTGATAGGACCTTGGTAATGCTTAGGGAAGGCATTATGATATATTTGCAATTTAGCATTGGAAAAAGTTGTCATGTTGGCATCCACATGTATGTCACCCTGATCTATGAGATCTTGGATATATGTTTTCAAACCTTAACACTTATTTAACGTATGCCCTTTAATCTTATGGAACTCACAATACTCATTTTATTTAAACCAAGATGGTTTGGGCTTGGATTCGTCAAGGGGCTTGGTCAAAAGATATGTAATAGGGTAATTAGCTTGCAGGAGCCTATTAAACACAACACTTAGGGGTTCTCCTAGCGGAGTAAACTGACGTTTGTTACCCCCTTGATTGTTTTGATTGGATTGTTGGGGTGGATCAGGTGCCCCTTGCAACATTGATTTAGCATTAGGAATTAACTGTTGAGGAGGGGGATATTGTGGCTTCTAGGAAGCATTAGCCTCTTGGACATGTTTAGTGTCAGTGACACCATCATTAATAGCTTTTTTTTTCTTATTCCAATAACAAGGCTTATCCCCAAAAAATTTCTCTTTATCAGAGTTAAAGATTTTGACTAACCCTTTGGCGATAAGTGTCCTCTCAAGGATATGACCTTTCTAAACTATTTCTGCAAAGGTCGTGACACAATGAAGTCTGAAATTATGGGCCATATCCAAATGAGAGTTTTCAATAAATAGAGTGACCATGTCTTCTTCCCTTAGTGAGGATTTCATTTGATTGGCTAGAGCTCACCATCTTTGAAGATAGATCGCAAAGGTTTCTCCCTCAAACTATTTTTCCTTTAGGAGATCTAACGTATCAATATCCTTCTCCAGATTAAAGGAGAAGTGGGAGACAAATTCTTTTGAAATCTATACAAAGGAATTTATAGATCCCTTCTTGAGACCCATAAACTAGTCAACAGCTAGTCCCTGTAAACTCCTAGGAAACAATCTCATGAGGTAATTGTTCTTATGCATGACTTCTTGACAATGGGTGTAAAACTCTTGAAGGTGAGCTTTGGGGTCTTTCGTTCCTTTATACTTATTGAATTTCAACATTTCAAAATACTTTGAAAAAGGAACCAATGAGATTGAAGGATCAAACGGATAGGGACAAATATCTTAAAATTTGAATGATTATTTTCTGGTCCCTTCTTGCAAGTCCTTTAACACAACTTTGACTTCTTCCAAATCTTTATTGATGGGCATTGCAGGAGTCAGATTGGATGGATTAGGTTTATTTTATGGAGGATACTGCAGATGTGATGAGGATGGTGCAAACACAATTGGATCATAAGCAAGCAGTGGTGTATATGGAGGTGTTTGTTGGTATTGATTGGCGTATATGGACTGTGGTTGCAGATTGACGTAAGGTGGATAGGAGAATGAGGGATTTTGATAGTAAGAGGTGGAAGTTGCTTGTTGGTAGGGTGGATGTTGTTGGTATTATGAAATGGATGGAGCACCCTATTGATATTGCATAGCAGCTTGGTAGTACAAAGATGTGGAAGTAGCTTGCTGGTATGGTGGTGGTTGCTAATAGTAAGAGGTGGGTTGAGCACCCTGTTGATAAGGTGGTTGTTGTTGTTGTGTAGGATGTGGATGAAGCACCTTGTTGGTATGAGGGTTGTTGCTGAGCATAGTATGGATTGGATTGATAATTGTACACAACATTAGGTTATTGTGTATTGTACATAGGTGGTTGTGGATTAGATGGTTGTTGGTAAGGATTTGTGTGTTATTGTAGGGGGTTGGTATAAAGTGGCGGTTGAGTCCGTGGTGGATTCTGAGAGGCCAAATGGATATTTGGATTAGGATTGGATGTAGTAGCATAGGTGACATATGTACTTAATGGATGGTAAGGATATTGTGTGAGGGGGTTATGTTGTGTTTACATGGGAATGTGTGTACGCTAAGGTGGTTGATGCTGCTATGGTGGCTACTAATAAAATGGGCAAGATGGGATGTGTTACTATTGTGGAATCGTTGTAGAGGCACCGCGGGGTGGTTGTGGCATCCACAATGCAGTTTGTGTCACTTGACGTGGGGGTTGTGTAGGAACGGTAGTGTGTTGTTGAGGAATCAAAATGTTTTGCTATGGAATTGTAACATTATGTTGTGGGATGGTGACATGTTACTACGAAGGTTATTGGTGGGGTGGTTGAGATGAGACAACAACGGTAGCAGTATGTTGTGGCAGTGCTTGCGATGGGATAACAGTATGTTGTGGCATTGCAACACAATGGAATGTTGAGGATGAACAAGAGGCTACTAGAATGTAGGGACATTACCTTGAGGTGGCAATGGTAGATTTCCAGTGGGTACAGGCCTTGGAGGTTGCATTAATGCAAGGAAAGGATTGCCCCCAGTGTTGATGGGTGGTTAACTAGGATGTTGAGGTGGGAGTGGTGGAGTAGAAGGGATGTTCTATGACATGCCATAGGCATAGGGGTCATTAGGATTAGGTGGTGTCATAGAGGCCATAGCTGGGAGGTGAGGATAACTTACGACTTGATATATCACAACATTTCTAAACTTAGGGTGATACCAATTATCTATAGGTGCACCTTCAGGGACATATGGATTTCTTGGAACGTTCTACTAAGTCTATAGAACTTGAGGTGCAAGAAGAGACTGGGTGCTGATATACTATAACATATCAAATTTAGGTGGGGGTTTAACTCCTTTAATGATCAAAGTAGCAAGAATCTTATCCCCATGCTCATTGAGGAGGCGACCCATCATCTAAACATTAGCGGGATTGCTAAGGTATTTTTCAACTATAAATTTAGGTTGATTGACCATGTTCTTGTCTCTGGGCAATGAGGTGTTTTGAATGTTAGTATTGGACTATGACGAAGCACCGTTATTGGGATCTTGGAGAATATTTTCAATGTTGTTGGGATCTTGAGGGATATTCGGCTGGGAACCCTGAGCTTGTTGTTCTGCCACTTGCTTCTTAGCTTGTGATCGGGTGTGAATAGGCATGAAAGTGAAAAGCTACCAGGTGAGTTAAGATGCTTTTAAATTCTAAGATGAAATGTAGAAATGACCTAAATGATGATTGGAGGATTTATTTGATTGGACAAGGGATCAGTTGATTGGATGATTGAACAAGGATGTGATTGGATAAGATCAATTGATTGATAAGACTAGTTGATGGACGAGATAAAATGATGGAGGGGATTCTAAACCAAGTTCAAAAATCACCCTAGGTGACTTAAGGTGTTGATTGATTAGATTAAAGGATAGACATATGATTGTAGCACCGAATCCAACTTGAGATAAAAGTGGATTTGATTGGTCCAAAGATGATGACTGACTCAGGATGGATGATGATCCTAGGAAAATGTTGAAAGATGATGATAGATTTCAAACACCTAGGCCAATTTGGATAATAACTTCAAATGAAGTTCATGGGATTTATATTGAGAAAACGATAATGGATATGCAACTTAGAGATGATTAAGGATGTACCTATATGACTCAAATGATAAACAGATGACCCTTGGAAAATGCAGATGGACTAAAGTGAGGATTATGAGTGAATGGAAGGTGCAAACAACTTGGAAAACAACAAGCTTTTTGAGAGTCCAACAGATTAAATTTTTGGACAAATATCAGATTCACCTAATAGGTGCATAATCACCCAACTAGGGTGCAAGGTTTCCAAACTTGGGGGAAAGATCGCCCAACTAAGGTGCACGATCACCCAACATGGGGGAAAGGTTTCCCAACTAGGGTGCAAGGTCACCTAACTAAGGTACACAGTCACCCAACTTGGGGGCAAGGTCACCCAACTAGGGTGCAAGGTCGCCCAACTTAGGGGCAAGGTCACCCAAATAGGGTGCAAGGTCGCCCAACTCAAGTGTAAGGTCACCCAACTTAAGTGCAGGATTGCCTAATCTTAAGTGTAGGATCATCGAACTAGGGTGCAAGGTTTCCCAAGTCAAGTGAAAGGCCACCTACCTAGGCTTTCATACTTGTCTAAATTAGAAAATGGTTGAACGACGTTGATAAATGGGATAAAAAAACTCTCTGAATGGACAAATGGATTTTCAAAATAGGAAAAAAGACTCACCTAATGGGGAAATAAACACTCTAAATAGAGAAACAAACCCTCCTAATGGGGAAATAAACTCTCGAAATGGGGAAACTAACCAATGGAATGGAGAAACAGATAAACAGATTGACCAAACGGAAGGTGGGATTGGCTGTTCAGAGTGCAAATTCACCCAACTATGTTGCAGGATCACCCAACTCAGAGGTATAATCACCCCTTTTACTAAAACAGGTGAATGTGATGGGGCATTTAACTGACAAAATGACTCAGACAGAGGGCAGGATCACCCCTCTAGAGGGCAGGGTCGCCTATCTTAGTGCTAGAATCACCCAAGTTAGGAGCATACTTGCCTATTCTAAAAAAAATGAGCAAATTTGACAGGAATAGAATGAGAAATGACTTAGATAGAAGGAAAGGTCACCCCTATGGATAGTAGGGTCACCCCTGTTAGAGGAAAAATCACCCTATCAGTAGACTTGGACTTAACTTGGATAAAAATGGCTATGAAAAAGGATAGAAAACACAACAAACAACAAGCAGAAGGAAAAGGCTAACTTGACTAATAAAACATGCACTGGTTTTGCACGAAAAAGTTAGTTCAATCAACACAATCCTAAGATTAGTAAGATGGGTATGGCCAACATGGTTCTCTAACTAGGATGAACAAGGAAAACTAGGGAGTCCTTGATATATGCACGGTATGTGAGGTACAACTATGAACACCAGCCCATCGTAGGCATGAGTTAGAAGCCCCAACAATGTACTAGAAACTTGGACCAACTCTTCACGTCTTATCTAGGTATCACCCTAGCTTCAATGCTTAACTAGACATGACATGACTAGATTAGGGTACAACTTTGGCTCTCCCCCCTTTATATACCCTGTTGGTAAACATGGTTGGGATCGTCCCTTAGGGTTATGAAATCCCCAAGCAGGTCCTACTAAAAGAAGACACGAAACATTTTCAGCTAGTCCCTAGGCACGCACGAAGCGTAAGGGGAAAGCTTGAATGATCTAGTGCCTCCTAGGTAACACAAAGGACTAAATGGACTAAAATTTCTCTTCACCTGGAGATTTCCAAATGGCACAAGGGGATTGGATACGTCAATAGCCCACTTTCAAGAACAACAGACAAATATATTGACTCCCCCTAATTAGATCTATGTGCCTAACTAGTATGAAAATGACAAACAAACAAGCTAACTAAGAATCTTGGCCCATTCATCCTATAGAAAATATGTTAGTAGTTTAACCTTCAACCTTGGACAAGTGTGAAATGACTACACAAATGTTAGTAAAAATAAGCACATTCACCAACAAAACAGGTTAGGGGGTCAGTACTAAGAAAAATGACAAGAAAAAAACTCTGGAAAATGAACGTTAAGTCTTTGTTTACCTCAGAATCACCTCTATTTGGGGTAGAATTTCCCTTATTGATAGCAGAGTCACCTCTCTTAGAGGAAGGGTTGCCTATTTTTTAGAAGCAGGATCACCCAACTTAATAGCAGGATCACCTATTTAGGAAACAAGGGAAAAATTTGCCCCTATTTCACAGATGGGTGATTCTACAAGGGAAGAATCACCTCTATTGAGGGCAGGGTTGCCCTTGTTAGTTGCGAAGTCACCTCTTTGTAACTTGAACTTGCAAAATTTCAAGCAATAGAAAATGTGAAAATATCAGACCCATTTGTGGGTCCCACTGGGTGTTCCAGAAATGTGTGCAACATGCTTTACTACCCTAAATGATGTAAACACAATGAAATGCAAAAGAAGAAACAACACAACACCACCTCAAGATTAGCCTAAGTTGAAATTAAACAAAAGAAAGATTAAATAACGATTATACCTTTGCTCAAGTTGATCCTTTGATTGGCCCTTTGTTGGAGATTTGATGTGTGCTCCTTGATGGAAAATGAGTCAAAATTCTATGCAAAGTGATCTAGATTAGATGGAGAATGCAATGAGATATTTGGGTATTTTGATCTAGATTAATGAAAATGGAAGTGTGATGAATGCAACAATGGTGGCTAAGAATGCAAGTATGCAAGTTCTTGAGCTTGAAAGTGCTAGAGCTTGAATTGTGAATGCATGTTATGAGAAAATTGAGTCAAAATTCTCTTATTTAGGGGAAGAGTCTCTAGAGAATTCAATGGCTAGGATTTAGCCAACATAGGCAAGATGAAGGGCTATGGTGAGTTGAGGACTCACAATCCCTCACATCTTTCCATGTGGAAGGGGATGTGTCAAAATGATACGTGATGTGGAGAGAGGACGTGAGGTGGAGGTACTTGCAAGTACCTAGGGCTTAGGGGAAGATTTCCTCAAAAAAGAAGTTCTTGTCCACATGTGGGAAGGATGGTGACAAGTGAGGAATTTTAGAATTCCTCACTATCATCATAGGGAAGAGAGAAGTTGTTGGGGGAATAAATGTGAATTTTAAATTCACATGATTGGAAGGGAGAAGTGGTTGGGAGAATAAATTTGAATTCTAAATTCAAATGATTGGAAGTACCTTGGGGATAAGACAAGGTCTTCATAAAGGAAGTCTTTGTCCCATGTGCGTGATGTGACCCATGAGAGGTTTTGGAAATTTCCAACCTTCATGGGGAAGAGGGGAGCATTGAATGAATAAATGTGAATTTTTAATTCACATGGGGAAGAGGTCAAGGCTTAAAAAAGAAAACAGTTATGAAAGGTTGACTTGGAGGACATACCAAAGATGGCAAGAGGATTAGATTAAGGTTGTGCAAATAGGTGATTAAGAAGATGAATGAGGGATTAGAGACAAGTGGCCAAATATGGAGGATGTGACATTAATATTGATTAAAGGTGTACACATCCTAATCATGGAGTAATTAAACTAATCAAAATTAGAAGAAGATTATGGAGGATGTGACAAGGAGAGAGAAAATAGGGAATTTAAAATTGATTTAAATTCAAAAAGGTCAAATGTCTAAATTAAATAAATTGATATATTTATTTAATTTAGAGAAGAAGGGATGAAAGGTAAAGTATTTAATTATTAAATTAAATACTTTAGAAACCTTATAGGAAGGGGAAATATTAATTAAATAAACCATTTAATTAATATCGAAGAAATAAATGAATAACAAATATGGATTTGACCATATGGGAGTGGTCAAATTTGGAAGTCCTTAGAGAGATGTGTTAGAATTCAATCGTCTAAGGATAGCCATTAAAGAGTTTGTTGCGGTGTAGCAAGTCTTGTTCATTCATTAATTCCTTCATTTTGTCACTATTTCATTAACAAGGTTTAATTACCAAAATGGGATTTGACAAAAGAAAATCCCTATTCACCAAAAAAAAAAAAAAAATCTCTTTTTGTGTATTTGTAGATTTGTAGGTGAAGAAAGATTGAAATTGCATCAAAGTGCAATTTTATAAAGTTGTCAAAGTTGTCATGAAAGTTATCAAGACATGGTAACACAGATCTTGAATTTATTTCTATCTTTCCAATAGTGAAACCTATGGAAAAAAAAACTTAGATCTTGCATCATAGGACCCTCGAAGCTAAGGAAAAACCTTGTTTAATGACCCATTTTACCTTGGGAAAATGAGTCCTTGTAAGACACTCAAAACCCACTTTTCTAGGTAAGTTTTTCATGTTTTGCACTTCTCAAACCAACCTGTAAAATGGTGTTTCTATTTATGCTATCTTTTAACTTTGCATTTCAAGTTTTACTTCACATAATTGAGTTTATTAAGCATTTTATTTTCATTTCCAAAAAGTGCATTTCAATCATATTTTACCATTTTCTATCATAAGAAAAGCATTAGATCTTCTAATAGGGTTGAATCACCTAAGGGTTGAAAGTGAATCCTAGCTTTGGGAGAGCTCATTTTCTAATGAAATATAGGAAAGTGTAAGCATATATATCACACACCCTTTTCCTCATTGATCACCCCACTTACATTTTTCTATGTTTTAGTATATATATATATATATATGTACATATATACAGATTTATATACATACATACATACATATTATAATGACAGAAAAAGGTCCCCTTAACTTGGCCTTGATTTAGTGTTGTAATATTCCTAACATATTCACATTAGATCTTGGGCCCTTGTGAACTAATGTATTTAAATGGTACTTTGCTAAAGTGTTGTGAAGTGTTGTAACACACTTTCACACTTTTCTAAGGTAAATTGTTAATGAACTAAACATAATAAACATCTTTTTAATCAAAATAAACCTTAACCTTTCGTTTTTTAAAGTGTTGTAAAGTGTTGTAACACACTTTCACACTTTTCTAGGCTTGTCATTAATAATTGGTCTTTCTTATGCTTTAATTGGCCCTATTTTGCATCCAAAAGTCTTATTTATTGCATCTTTTCAAAGATAATCTTGATACCAATCATTAGCCAATCATAATTCAGGTGTTTTAGGTTTGAATGACCTAGATTTAGTGATCTGGGACTCATTCGCCACCTTGGGCGAATGGGTCCCACCTAGATCTTTTGGTCCCAAACATGTTTTCTAAATTAAGTGTGAGAAGTTTATCCTAGATTATCTTATTTTATTGATTTCTCCTACGAATTTAGTTATTTGTTGCTAATTATAGAGTGGAAATAATGGATGATAAGAGAGTTGAAATAATACCCTAATTAAGGGAATATCTCTTAGGAACTAGATGAAGAATAAAAATAGAAATGTAAAAAAAGAATTGAACAAGAACACAATCACAACATAGTGATTTAACCTGGAAAACCCCAAACTAGGGAGAAACCAGCAATGAAGATCTTCATATTAACCCTCAGCTCCAACTGGGCTGAGCCTAGAGGCTTCAACTAGCCACACATATAATGAAGTCACCAAGCCATTATATAGAATTCCATACATGCAAAACCATGGGCTCAAAACCATGAGCTCCAAAACCATGGACCAATACAACTAGCACAAAACCATGTTCTAAAAACCACAAAAGGTTAAACCAATAAATCTAACCCAAGAACTAGTTTAACCCAACAATCCCCCCTTTAAACGTGGTCTTGGGGTTAGCACCAAACCACCCCTTCCACAAGCACCAAGTGCAATGCCCTCTCTATCACTAAGATCAACGTCAAACTGGGAATCCACATGACTCTAAACCCCCCTTACCACTTGGGAGAACTCCTCTCTTACCAGGCCTTTCCTTTCAGGGATTGAGCAAGCCATACCAGGTCTTACAACCATCATCCCAAATACAAGTATTAAATTTTATAAACAACTCCATTATAAATTTTTTCTTACTACACCTAGCCTTGGCTATGGGAACTTGCATACAATGACTTTAACCAAGCAATATGCCTACAATAGCAACCATAACCAATCTTGCACAAACTTTCTGTCTTGAAAAAATTGAGAGAAATCCAACTTCATCTTGAAAGCAAAACAAGACCTCCTTTACAACTAAAATGAGCTTA
>VDFB02080871.1:12796-52188 GCA_007258455.2 Sequoia sempervirens | reverse complement strand
CTTTAAGAGCAATCAATGGAATAGATGCCATATTTGCTTAAGTGTCTGAAGAAGTGTAAATAGGCCATGGCAACCTATCAATACTAAGCAAAAAAACAACACAGACCTGTGCTAGCACTGTTAAGTTCTGATAATAACAATTTCTAGCTACTGTTTAATGCTAGACCAGCTATCACTTAATAGTGAAAGCCAGATAAATACTGATTTTCTAACTAAATGGGGTCATTTCATTTCCATTTGCATAATTTTATTTTGTACCATTATGTAGCACTTACTATTACTTGTGCAATCAAGCCACATGCAACTAGAATTCATAACTCATGGCATTTAGATACACTCAAGGAGAAATACAAACCAAGGTTGTTGGCATCCTGATAAGAAAGATGATGAGATACATCCAATTAATGTATGTCGCAACATCTTATTCAATGAATATGATTTGGATAGGGACGTTACAAATGAGAATCCTTATTGGTGTGTGAGTAATCCTCTTTTTCAAGACTTCTCAAGGAAATTGCATGTCAATACTATTAGTGAACAGGTGGAATCAGATTTATTAATTGACTTTGATTGATGGGTCAAATGTGCACAAGAATAGTTATAATTATTTCTTTGTTTTAATTATTATGTATGTAAATACTATTTAGCAGTTACCTAATTAATTAGATATGAAATGATAGAAGGGAAAATAACATTAATTAATTAAGATAATTTGATTCATAAATTAATAAGGTGAATTATCATGTAAAAGTACATAAATTAGAAGTTTGGAAAAAATCCTCTTTCCTTTATGCTTTAATGACAGCGAGAAAGCTAAAAGCAATTGTGGAGTTTAGGCTTATATCTGTAAATTGCATTTTCCTGACAGTTTGTAAAGCCTTCTCAACACATTGTTCACATATTGTTCGAAAGGTCCCATTATGCCAGATGCTAACAGCACAGTGGCTCTAAAGCTTGCACTATGGAACAGTTCTGCAGTAATTGAAGATATGTAATCTTTACAGGACTCGTAAGCACCAAGTTATTGTTAAGCTCCCATATTGTACATTGGACAAAAGACAATTGTTCATCTGAGGTACTAGTCTATGAAGATTAGCGCAGGCTGAGCACTATGAAACCCAATCTTCCTATGGACTGTAAAATAAAAGAAAACTGATGAAAATAACTATTTATTGCCTAAAGTAACTTGTCTACAAGTGTCCTTTTTGGAACCATGACAACCTTTGCCCTATCACTGTAAACTCTTTCCTAGAAAATACATATAGACACACACATATATATATACACATGTATATATATGTACAGATACATCCATGTGGACACACATAAATGCATGTATGTACGTAAACATATATGCATGCATGCATATACACATAGATGCATCTATACACACATACATATATGCATAAATACATATATGCATAGATATATCCAGAGACATATGCATACATGCATATATGCATCTACAAATGTTTACATAGATATGCACATAGATAAATGCATATGTACATAGAGGCATGCATACATACATACATGCACCAACACATCAGGCACAAAGTGATAGTGATAGGCCAACTAAAGCACTATGAAACACAGCTTCATTATGCACTTTAATGGAAAGAAACTGTGGAAAATAACAAATTATCACCTCAAGTAACTCGTTTCTGGGTCTGGACTCTGCAACTATAACATATCTTGCTCAGTCGCTACAAACTCTTCCTCAGAACATGTGCTTACAGGACACAAAAACAACACACACAAAGTAATAGAGATGCATAGCAAGTGGCTTAACTCTATATTAAATGACCAAAGTACCATGGCCATGCGTGGCCACCAAGCCATTCCAGTGCCTTCACCTCAAGCCAGATGCCATTTAATGCATTTAATTTGTATTCATGCAGTATGCATGTCTACTCACTAGTTTTATAAACTATTCCTTTGCTTAAATTTATTTAATCAATTTATGCACTTGCATTATCCTGATATTTTAATGCATTTAATCTGCATTCATGGATTACGTACCTCTAGCCACTAGTTTTTAAACTATGCCTTTGCTTAAATTTATTTAATCAATCTATGCGTTTGCATTTTCCCAAATTTTCAAAACAAAAATGATTTATAAAGCTACTCAGATGAATAGGAAAATAGATAAATGTTAATTATCCAATATAAAAAATAGCTCTCCAAATTCAAACTATACAAAAAAATAAGTAATATGTTAAATGCCGAAATGTGATTGCCCAATGCTGCTAGTTAAAAGCATTCCAACCGAATGCATGAGTATTCTTGCCTTGACGCTAGGAACCAATAAAATTCAGACTATACAAAACAGTTTATCCAAGTGAGTGCTATTAGGTTTGTTATCTTCAATTTCAAACTCCTTTGACTTTAATGCATTTTCTTTGATGGTAGGATATGGAGATTCTTTTTTTATTGAGAGGTCAAAATAATATGACAAATATTTTTGATATCATGTGTTTAGCACATTGCAACAACAAATAGATACAAAGACTGTGCAAGCCTTCTTTTAGAGTTTGGAGCAGAAGTAAACAACATAGGTACCCTTGAATACTTGTTTGTGTTCTCATTCTACAAGAGCATTGTAGAGTTCTGAATGTTGTTTTTAGTTGCTTGTTATTCAGTATGTTGTAAAAGTGGGGTAAAAAAATTGAAAAATCATGATGAATTAGAAAGCCAACAATCCATTGTTTTTTCTGTTTTCCAAATTCCTGATTGTTTTATTTAACAAAATAAAGTTCTTGACCAGATTCTGCTAATCCAAAACAGATGGAGGAGGAAGTGTCTCTCTGTCGGAAGCAGTTCTTGGGTGATATGAATGGATATCAAAATTAGCAGATACCCTTTTTGCATTACTGTACGTGTATTTTGCAAAAGTAATCTGATAAAAAATCAATGTTCACAGAAGCTTTTTTCACAGATTATTGGAGTTTAAACTGTTACTTGTTTATGCTACATGTCATTGTATTTCATAGCTTATGTTTCCTATGCATTCCTTGTTTCCAATTCCTGGACCTTGTCTATATTTCCACATTGTGAATATATGTCTACGATAGCATTTTCAACTGTTATATCTACCTATAAGCCAATACATAGCTATTGGGGATAAATAAGTGTGAGCAATATTATAGAGACAAACTTATTTCAAGTTCCTTAAATTCATTGTCATCTTAGAAATAGGATTTTACTTTTTTGTGATATCTACCAGTAGCAAGGGAGCAATGAAGGACCTGGCTAGCAATTGCATCTTATTTTTTTATTCCCTCTTGTTTGGAGTAAGAATCTCCATATGCAGTATAATCATATAGTTTGTTTGGCTAAAACTTGGAAAACAGGGGCTTGACTGCATTGCATAGTTATAAATTCATTTTTAATACATTACGGGTGTACTTGATCTTATTAAGGTGGCAGAACATGGTAAGTAATCCAACAAAAGGATGCGTAGTTTTAGTCATTTTCCATATGTAGACAAGTTTTGATGGTAAAAAGGTAGACAACAATAATATAGTGTGGAATAGAGTGGAGGCTTATGCAAAGCTGAAAATAGTCAGCTCTTTCGGCAATTTTTCAAGACTCTCTAAGTTAATACAGTTAGGCTAGGAATATGTGGGGTATACATATGATGATTGAAAAGAAGCTCTATCTATAGCAATATAAGACAAAGAGAGAAATATTATTTTTTTAATGATTTGTGTATTTTGATTCAAAGTTTTCTAATATACATGTTATTATCAGTCATACATTTGAAAACAATGTTACTCCATATCCAAATAAATTTAAGCAAAGGCATAGATTTGAAAACTGACAACTTTTATCAATACAAAGGGAACGTTCATAGTGACAGAGCAAAAGCTCCTGTGCTCATTGAATGAACACGAAGAGACGAGTTACTCAAGGTAACAAATTGCTACTTTTATTTATTTTGCTTCATTTTATCCCAGAAATGCAACTTGGGTTTCACAATGCATCAAAACACATTTGTGCAAACAACTCCCAAAATTATAATTGCAATGGATGACAGTGATAGTGTAATGGATACTAATAGTCAAAACACCGAAAAACACCAGCAAGTATTTTTTTAGATTCAATAGAAACAAGTATTAATTGAAAATAGATTAACCTAGCAGACTATTTATCATAGGTTCTTGAATTCCAAATGTACAAGTGTGAGCATGGTTCTCTATAGGATTTTCCTATGCATTTTAACTATATTGTTGTTTTGCATCAAGCCTAGAGAACCACTGTAAGTATGGTTTCCAAACAGATTTAAATCAATCAATTTAAATCAAGAAAGTTTTCCAATTACACTTAATACTTGAACCATAAAGCATCATTGCTTCAAGCTATAGCAAAAGTGCAGACAGGCACATAAAAGAAAATTCAACTGACATCATCTAACAAGGATTTTTTTGCTATTACTATGATTAACTATTGAACTCAATTGGCTCATCAGTCAAACAGCTTGATTGATCACTGACCTAACTTGTTTGAAAGCTATCTTGTTAAGCTGATTAGTTAATTTCATTAATGAGTAAAAGATAGAATTGACTTTATTTGCATGAGTCAAGTGTAAGATTGACTTATTTGTTAATTGACTTTGATTAATGTATCAGAGAGATGAGACAAACTAAATTGTCATGAGCGAAATGTGAGATGGACTTATTAGCTGATACGCCACATATACTATGACATTTGAGCTTTCATGAAATAATAGCGAAAGCAATATAATAAACAGATGGCTTGAACATAGCCAAAGGAATACAATTAATATGGACAGCTATAGCTTGTTGAATATTTGTAGCACAAGAAACACAAAGGAAGATGCTAGCGAAGGTTTTGCAATTTCGGTTTCCACCTAGCAATTGCATTTGCTTCCTTGTCTATAAAGCCTTTTCAAGAAATTATTTCTTTGCATATTAATGGCCATGATTGGTTTAATTGATTTGGTGAATAAAGATGATTTATAATTAACTATAATTAACTATTCAAGAAAACTGATCTATCAATGAACTAGTTTCACTGACTCGTCAAGTAACTTGATTCACGGTTAACTTGATCAGCTATCTAGTTAATTTGCTTGAAAATTTGCAAAAATCTTTTTCGACAAATAATTCTTTGCATAACTTGCAATCATTACACACCAAGAGCCAACATTTCTTCGAGGAATTTTGTCAAACAATTTACATTTTTTTCTTGTGCTTCCATATTTTGTATACATATTCATGACAACATTTCAAACCATAATATATGTCAGAAATCCACGTCTTATCATGCTTAGATGAATGTACATATCCTGTTCTAAAGCTCCTATTTTATTAAAAGCAGGCAAAATGGTCAGAAAGATTGTGTATCTGTGAATGTGAATAGGCAAGATTGATTTAATTGATTTGGAGGATTAAGATGACTAATAATTAACTATGACTAACCACTCAACACAATTAATTCATCGGCCAATTAGCTTGATTGATCGCTGAATTAACTTGTTTGAAAGCTATCATGTTAAGCCAATTAGCTAATATGCCACATACAGTATGACATTTGAGATTCAAATAAGTCTCATGGACACAAATCTGCTATCATGTTAAAGCCACATAAACATTGATGTTCCAATTCCATGGGGTCATTCTATTTCCATTTACCCAAGTTCATTTCATTCCATTATCCAACACTAATTATTAAATGTTTAAACTGGCTACATGCAAACATAAATCACAATTCATAGCATCCATATACACCTATGCACAAGTACATGTTATCCAACATATTAACACATACATGGTTTTCTATTGCTAGTTTGTTAATTTCCTTTGATCAACAGTTCAAATGTACACAAGGATAATTGTAATTATTTCTTTGTTTTAATTATTATGTACTTAAAGACTAATTAGCAGCTGCCTATTTATTTAACTATCCTTGTACACATTTGACCCATCAATCATAGTCAATCAATAAATCTAATTCCACCTATTTTCTAATAGTATTGGGATGCAATTTTCTTGACAAGTCTTTAAAAAGAGCATTAGTCACACACAAATAAGGATTCTCATTTGTAACCTCCCTATTCAAATCATCTTCATTCAATAAGATGTTGTGACATACATTAATTGGATGTATCTCATCATCTTTCTTATCAGGATGCCAACAACCTTTATTTGTATTTGTCCTTGAGTGTATCTGGATGCCATGAATTATGAATTCTACTTGCATGTGGCTTGGCTGTACAAGTAATAGTAAGCGCTACATAATGGTAGAAATCACAACTCATAGCATCCACATACACCTATGCACAAATACATGTTATCCAACACATTAACACGCACATGGTTTTCTAGTGCTAGTTTGTTAATTGCCTTTAATTAATAGTTCAAATGTACACAAGGATAATTGTAATTATTTCTTTCTTTTAATTGCTATGTACTTAAAGGCTAATTAGCAGTTGCCTAATTATTTAGATATGATACTTTACAAGGGTAAATGAGAAATATGAACTTGCCTAAATCAACATGAATGAAATGTGAAATAGAGCTATTGGGTAATATGCTACATATACTGTGACATTTAAGCTTCAAAGAAGTCTCATGGCTGCAAGCCTGTTATCATGTAAAAGCCACATAAACATTCATTTTACAATTGGATGGGGTCATTCTATTTCCATTTACCTAAGTTAATTTCATTTGGCTGTCTAGCACTAACTATCAATTGTTTAATCAAACTTCATTCAAGTAGAAATCACAATGCATGGTATCCTTATAAAATTATGCACAAATACATACTGTCTACAATATTAAGATGGACATAGTTTTCTATTGTTGCTTTGTTAATTGGCTTTGAGTTATAGGTGTAATGTGCACAAGGATAATTATAATTATTTCTTCCTTTTAAATTTTATGGATTTAAACACTAATTAACTGTTACCTAATTAATTAGATATAAGATGATAGAAGAGTAAATGAGAACTAGACACTATATAAAAATGACAAAGTTAACATGTGAATATCAAGGTGTGCAGACTAAATACTCAGTGCATTCTAGGGAACCACATTTCACCGAGAAATTTTTTCAAACAGTTCACTTGCCCTGTATATTGATTGGATAATAATTGCATTTCTGATGTCATGTTATTGCAAGAAAGATCTACTTTTGAACCCCAATTGTTTAATTTCTATGAACCATATAGCATATGCCACTCACAATACCCATTTGTAAAGATTGTCCTTGTAACAAAAAGAAACGATATGACTACAAGTACAATCAATATAGTGAGAATCTTGAATTAACCTTTTTCTTTGTCTACTCTATGCAATTGTAAACAAAGGAGAAGGTTCATTCTAGAAACTCACCCTGTACTCTTTTCTTGAATAATTTGCTACAGTTCGACCGCTACACCACCTCTCTTCTTCCAATCAAAAGCATTACACCATGTAATAAGCTTTCATTAGAAAACGAAGACCATTTGTTTGTTTTTCTAAAAGAATAGCAATAAAGCTCATGGAAATGACCAAAATGCAAACAACTCCCAAAATTACAATTGCAATTTATAATACTCCTACTGTGATGGATACTAATAGCCAAAACCATTAAAACACTAGCAAGCATTTTTTAGATTCAAGAGACACAAGTATAAATGTAAATCAAATTAACTACACAAACTAGTTGCCATAGGTTCTTGTACCACAAATCTTCTAGCAATGAATTTAACTACTCTTTTGCACAAAGTTTAAAATTATTTTATCGAGCAATATTACTTGACTGCTCTATGGCAACATTGCAATTTGAATTCTAAAACATATTTGACATAGTTTTTTTTTAACCCCAAGATACAATTTTCTAACTTCCTAAGCATTCAGTCTAAGTTTTCCAATTACAAAATCTCAAATTGTTGGTTGCTTAATATGTTTGTTCCTTGAATTTGATCACCAGGTAAAATTTACACAAGGATAATTGTAATTTTTTCTTTCTCTTAATTACTATGTATTTAAAGACTAATTAACAGCTACCTAATTAATTAGTTATCTAATGATACAAGGATAAATGTCACATGGACCTATTAGCTGACACGCTACATATACTGTGACTGTTGAGTGCTTAATCCATCTACATGCAAGTACAAATCACAACCCATAATTAAAATGTCCACAAGGATATTTATAATTATTTCTTTCTTTTTATTATTATGTATTTAAAGACTAATTAACAGCCACCTAATTAATTAGATATCAGATGACAGAAGAGTAAATGAGAGCCACCAACTCCATAAAAATGCCAAAGTTAACATGTGAATGTCAAGGTGTCCAGATTTAATACTCATTGCATTCCCCGGAAGCCCATTTTCTTGAGGAGTTTTGTAAAATAGTTCACTTGCCTTATAAATGCTTTCGTATTTTACATGTCTACCTATGAGAACAGTAACCACGACATCTGACAGAATTTAAATGCTTGCTGGCAGAAAATAGGTTTAAAATATACATAATTTTGGTTCCAAAGCCCTCTTTATGGGACCGCTTTGCAGTAATAAAAAATATACAAACTTTACAGGGCTCACATGCATGAAGTAAAATTAGTTTAAAATACGAAAACTTCACATTTCAACAAGAAATTCGAATAGATAATACTAAAAGTAGTTTAAAATACAAATTTATAATCAAAGTATAAGAATGCCTTAAAGCACTATAAAACCCTACTTGCATTTCTCGTATCAAATAGAAGAAAACAATGAAAAGTTACCTCTTCTGACCTCAAACAATTCGTCTCTCGCTGTCCAGTGTGCAACTCTGCAACTACAAAATCCCCTACTCGGCCACACAATAGGGCACTATGAAATACAGCTTCGTTATGCACTTTAATGTAACAAAACTCTAAAAATTAACAAATTATCACCTCAAGTAACTCATTTTTGGGTCTGGACTTTGCAACTATAACATCTCCTGCTCAGTCGCTACAAACTCTTCCTCATAACACGCGCTTACAGAACACAAAAACAACACATGCAAAGTAATAGAGATGCATAGCAAGTAGCTTAACTCTATATTAAATGACCAAAGTACCCTGGCCACGCGTGGCCACCAAGCCATTCCAGCGCCTTCACCTCGAGCCAGATGCCATTTAATGCATTTACTTTGTATTCATGCATTACGTACGTCTACCGCCAGTTTTTATAAACTATGCCTTTGTTTAAATTTATTTAATCAATTTATGCACTCACATTTTCCTGATATTTTAATGCATTTAATCTACATTCATGGATTACGTACCTCTAGCCGCCAACTTTTAAACTATGCCTTTGCTTAAATTTATTTAATCAATTTATGCATTCGCATTTTCCTGAATTTTTAAAACGATAATGATTTATAAAGCTACTTGAACGAATAGAAAAATAGATAAATGCTAATTTTCCAATATATAAAATAGCTCTCCAAATTCAAACTATACAAAAAAATAAGTAATATGTTAAATGGCGAAATGTGATTGGCCGATGCTGCCGGTTAAAAGCATTCTGGGTGAATGCATAAGTATTCCTACCTGGCGGCAGGAACTAATAATTGTTCATGTCATTTTATTTTACCCATATTTCACCTTCTCCAAAGTGAAAGCCCTTCATTTCAAAACCTTATTATCGGACAAAGGAAGAATTCACTTTCCCAAGCCCACCACATTTCTTTCCAACACCTATGCAAGCAACATTTACTTTTAAATGTTTCGCCCTTTTATTTCATTAGGCTCATTAAAATATTTAAAAGGAAACCCCTGCCTTTTAAAAAATGAAAACATCGGTCTGCTTTCAACTTTACCCACACACATGAATTCCAATCAGGCCCCACCTGCCACATGTCAGCATATCGCTAACCATGTTTGAATTAACCAGTGTACATGTTAAAGCAACGATCTGGCAGGGATCGACCAAGATCAAGCTACATTTGCACCTTCACTTCATCATCGTCAATCTAACTTTCCCCTGTTTTGTGCCCTAATCCTTCATTCTTGCTCGACATTCCACTGTGCTTCGCTTCTTGAGTCATGGCAGCCATTTTCTGCATTAATTCCTCTATGCGGTTTGAAAGTTTTTGAAGAATTTAACAAATTTATTTTGTGTAAAAATCATAGGCCGCTTGATCTCCTCCCATTGCATTTGTTTGCAAGTTTGAGATATCTAACATATTTGGTGTGTACCCTGTTTGTAGTGGAGCATACATTTGTTGAAAGTCATTGAGAATTTTTCAACATTTTCCATTTGTATCTATTTTGTATTCAATGGTGGCGTGGCTTCCTTTTGCATCTACTTTCTATTTTGTAAAGACTTTCATAATCTCATTTTATATATGCCAGGCGCGTCACCTTCCAAAGTCTTTCTTCTGTCCTTTGTGCTTTGATTGATGTCCATACCCCTCTGGCCATAGTCGTTCCCCTTTTTTAGTTCTTGAAGCTTAATCACACCCATTCTGTGCATTGGCTCTGTTCTCAGACAATGCCCTTCCATTGTAAACTGCAGGTGTTCCATAAAGCATTTTCAAAAAAATTATTTTAGTGTATATACTGCCTTTGATCACTTTGCATCCCCTGTTTACTGGTTGTGGACCTCTTTGGAATTCCTTTCATCTTTGTAACAAACACATCTTCTTTATGTGTGTGCCTTTCCATCCACTTCCAGCATGACTTTCTCTTGTGGCATGGTGGTTTCAGCATCTTCCAATATAGGCATGTGCCTTGCCTGTGTTCCTTCATTTGATTTTCCTTCGTGCTATGATGGATTTCCATTTTTGTTTGCAGCGCGCCCTTCATTTGATGTTTGATATATAGGGCTCATGATGTGTAAGCCCTCTCAGCTTGATACATTGTCTTAGTCTCCTCTAGCGCAGTGGATGTCATCATTTTCTATATTTCCTTCAAAGATTTTAAAGTTTTTCAACTATTCCTTCCTATGTGTAGGATACCATCAAAGCGTTCCTCTCATACAACCAGAGCCACGTCCTCTTTAGTTTTTGACCTCCATTTACAATCATTCTATCACAATAATCAACAATATGCTCTTTGGGCCTTCGGAGGATCAATCATTTGCACAATTGTTCTCATCAATAATCTTGAAATATGTAGCCACATATCAAGAAGTATGAACAATATTGGCTTGTAGAATAATTTTCTTTCCTAGTGTTATGCAACTGTTTGACAACTTAGCAAAGATTAAATGGTATTGTGACTTTAACTAGGATGAGTAAAGTACAACACCTCCATTCAAATCAATGGAAGAACTCCATTCAGCCAAACATAGAGGAATATTCATTCATAAGATGACATTGTTCTTAGGCATTGATCAAAATTATTGCCATATGTCCATGCTTCCACATAGTCATCAAAATTTAACTAGAAGCAAGTTTCACTACAAAGAGTTTCCCTTTTTTTATATCATGTAACCACAAGATTTGAATGGTGTAATCACTTTACCCATGGGAACTCAAATAAAACACCACCTTCAACTAGCTGTGGGAGGACTTGTGATGATGACATATGAAAATCCATTGTTGGGATATGGGTTCAAACTTCATGCCTTCATAATCAAAGTATCCTTCAACATACTGCAATGCAATGTTCACAACTTTGTGATTATGTGAAACATGTCGGGTGTGATGTGGGCCTGGCTAAAAAAAAAAATCATTTTTAAACAACTTTTGTCCTGAAATGATTAGACACAGTTTCTGAATGCTTTAGCGATGAAAAGATGAAATGGGTCTCCATTAAAATCTGCTTCTGAGCAATTTTGTAGAATAGTGAAAACTGGCTAAGTTGGCTATGGAATCAGCTTTGAAAACTAGTCAAATGACCTTGTGGAGCAATAAAAACTTACAGGCATGTAGACCTCTGACCCGTGAATTGAGTGCAACAAACAGCTTAGAAAAAGGGGTTACAAGGTGAAAGTTATTCGCTGTCAAAGTTTCCTACTTGAACTTTCTGCAACAATCAGCTGTTCAAAACCAATTAAAACTGATGAAATCACCTCGTGGAAAAAATACCAAATCAACTCCTAGCGAGCTGCCACTAGACATAGTAGATCACTTTGGAATAGTGAGCACATGTGCAAGAGGGATTAGCTTCAATCATCAATCTCCACAAAATACTGAAGGTCAAAGTTGACCTCTCAGAAAGGCTTCTGGAAATGCAAGTGCAAAATTGGAGAAATTTCATTTGGTTTTGATCTACTAAAAATAGCAAATCAAGTCATGAGACTCTAAAAATTGACATGTGAGCTCATCTTTTCATGGAGAATATAGATCAACATTCACTTTGACTTGATAGTCGTCAAGTTGGAAAATGCAAACTCAAACAGGAGGCTACTTTGCAAAACTGAACATTTGCAAAAAGCAGAAAAGTGACAAAACCCTCCAGGTTTTCTTTTCAAAACTTAGTCAAAACTCATCGTGGGAAGCTAAAAATTGACATGCATACTCACATAGGGCACATGAGTGGGTCTACAAATGGGTTTTGCTTGGAAATCAACAGGCTCCAAATTATGACCCTCCAAAGTAGGTCATTCAGGTAGATTCTTCAAGTGCACTTCTGAAAGTGTAGAGGCAAAAATTTGAAATGGGCACTTCAAATTTGAGAAATTTGAGAGTGACGGCAGAGCACACATCAAATCTCCAACAAAGGGCCAACCAAAGGATCAACTTGAACAAAGGTATAATAGTTTTTTTTCTGTTTCTTTTGTTTAAGTTCAACTTAGGCTAATCTTGAGGTGGTGTTGTGTTGTTTCTCCTTTTGCATTTCTTTGTGTTTTGCATCATTTAGGGTAGTAAATCATGCTACACACAGATAGATCTTGATGCTTAAATGATTTCTTGAAACTTGAAACCTACATCACAATGTTAGCTCCAAAAACATGCATGAAGACACATAAATCTTGACATCATGATAGGATCTTGATTTTTGCAATGAATGACTAATAAATCTACTCCCCAATGCTCTTGATAATAATATTTTCTCATGTGAAATTTTCCTTAATGTTTCTTAGTCTAAATTTATAAAATAACCTTGTATTTATAGGTGTTTACTTAATTACCCGATAATTAAACACCACAATTGACCTTTGCAATTTGAATTTAGATCATTAAAATTTCACCAAAAACATATTATAAATTGGGTCCCAAGACTTAAGGAGGACCCATTCACTCTTATGCAAATGGATACTAGCCCTAAACCTAGCACACTTATTTTCCAAGATGTTTAATTAAGTGTATGCATTGATTAAATGTGGTTCCCCTTTTGGAAAATGAAATTAATTAGGCTTTTTAATGCATAATTGGGTCAATTAAAGGCTTAATTAAGTCTGATTAATTAAGGGGATGCATCAAAATAATTATAAATATTATATATTTACCCCATCATTTATCATACATATCAATGAATAAGTATATTATTATTTTATTAAATAACATTATAAATGATTAACATGACAACAATAAATAGAAAATAGTTTGTTTATCCATAAAATAAATTATAAAATATAAATTTATTGGTTCCTATTGAATCACAAACGTTAGATAATCTGGAGAACTTGAAAATAGAATCACATAGAATTTATAGAAGCCGATGACATCACACAAAATTTGTAAATCACATCATATCAAGAATAGAATTGAATGCAATCTACCAACCATGCCATAAAAATGTAAAATTAATGGTCTCTTTGTGCACACCATGTTGCTTTGGTTAACCCTAGTTTTATAATTGACATGATAATTATTACATTAGGGTTTTAGAATGTGTGGCTAGTGGTTGGTCTTAGTGAATTTATTTGGTCATGAGAAATCATTGTTGTGCCCTTCGTGTGTGATTGTAGTGTTGGCCCTTGTACTCTATTATCTTTCAAATCTAGTGAGCCTCATTGCATTGACTACTTTAATTCGGGTGTGGATTTCCTATTCTATGCTCATGCCTTGTCATTTTTCTATTCTCATGGTTTTATGTAGATGTAGTGACCCCATGGTTTTGTATATGTGCCCTAAATATGCCTTTATTTTGATTCTTTTTTTTCATGGTGGTCCCAGTTGGGTTCCCTATAACCCTAGGTATTTTCCTTAACTATTTCATGTTCCTCTTTGACACTTATATTCATATAGAGCTTTCCCATTATCCATGCCTTTTTAGAAATTGAATTACAATAACCCATGCCTTGACAACTCAAAAAATGTGTATTTTGTTTCCATTGTGCTTATTGACCACACTGATCATCTCTACTACATGTTAACCATGCCCAATTATGCACTCTCTTGTCATATTGACAACTTGCTACTATGATGGATAAATAGGATACATTCGATGAAATTGTTCATGTAAGTATCTCATCATCCACCACATATTGACTATAATTTTATACTCCCCTTTGCATGTTTTGTCAATCTTAATGTAATGTATACAAATTTTAATCTCGAAGCGATTGCTTATGGGGTAATGTGGAACCATAACATTCTTTGTTCTTACATGGCATTAGTTGTTCTAGTGTTCCCTAGTGGCAAGGCTAATGGATCTTATTTTCCTTTATGACATGACTTTACTTATACTTTGTGCTTGCCAATGATAGCAACAAGTGTCAACATATCTTAGTCTTATTGTAGCACTCAATATGTATTATCCATCATTCTTAATGTTTGTGGGTGATGAAAACATTGAGCTGTAACCAAACTTTCAATTATTTTAAAAGAAAATGTATAGATTATCAATTATTGAGACGTAACTATAGCCAAACTTTGTAGTTATTTTAGAGTAAATGTATAAGTAATTAAGGTTTGTGATGTAATTATAATAAAAATTTACAAGGTTTTATGTAAACACAAGGATGATTGTGGCACAGGATGCTTGGTTATAGTATCTTTAACTTAAAAGGTAAATGCAATTTTAGTTTTTACAATATGTAAAATTAAGTGTTAATAGGTTTTATCTTTAAGCATTGGTTGATCACATGTTTTTTTAGTGAATTCACAAAAATAAATTTGTAATCTAGATAGACTTTTGTGTGATTTGTCTTTTTTATATCTTTGATTTGTTTTTCCTTTAGTAATAGGATGGTGAGATGATTTTTTCCCCTTAATTCTTTTAATTTTTTGGAGAAACTTGTTTAGGTGTACGTACCTTTGCTATGTTAGAGTGATGATTTCTAATGCCAATAAGTTACTCTCAACTTATAAATCAAAAAGATACTCATGATAATTAGATGAAAGTTAAACTATAGATGAAAAACTCAAACTCAACAATAACTCAACTAATCCAAAAAAAATTAAAAACTTGAGACTCAATAAAAACTTAACAATAACTATTTTTCAAAAAAATCTTCTAAAATAAACATATATTGAACTTTTTAGAACATAATTACTTCAACTCCTTAATTTGTGCCTTTCATAAATATGTTCTATTAAAAAGAGAACAAAATATTAACATCCACTCAATTTTTTCATATTACTTATAATGCTACGCTAAATAAATATACCTATTAGCATGCCCATTACATTAAGTCCATTTTTTAATTTTTCTTATTTCTAACTTAAAAGTTGATCATACATTATTAGACTATAACTAAATTACCAAGTTGACAGCTTAAGGGTTGAAAGGAGTTTTACCATAATCTATTCCCTCTAATTTTATTCCATTTAAAATTTTGTTTTAAATGGAAAGCAATTAAATTGATTTATTATTATAATACAAACAAATCGTTAATTCTATGCCTCAATGGGAAGAAGAGACAACCCTAAACCAACACATTTGAAGTACAGTCTTGCATTGTAAGCGCCCATTCGTGGATTCAAATGTATGCAATCGTGGGTTTATTTCTAAAGGTATTTTTAAATGCAAGGTTTCAAATTTCAATGGAAATCAAGTAATGTGTAATAAATATTCAATGTTTTTTGTAGTTATGATTTTTTTTATGATTTTGGGTGGAAAAAATGCAATTCTTAGCAATTTTTAATTGAAAAATCATGATCTCATTTTTTATAAAAATTGAACACGAGCTCTTAAGCAACTCACTACCAATTCTAATGGACGAGTACTTGCAAGTTCCATTAATACTTGTAATGTGTTTCATTTGAATTAAAAAAGGTATCTCATCCCCAACATAAATACTCAACAATTACACCCCAATAGAATTTGGACCTTGATGACAAAAACAAGAATACAAAAATTTAACCACTATTGACAAATAATTTATATTAAAATATTAATAGAAAAAAATATATATTTATTAAAATCCATTATTTTAAAATTATTTACATAATATATATTGTGAAACAAAAAACTACATATACAAACTTTTTATATATAATATTTATATATATTGAACAAATACAATTATAAGAAATAAAACTGCAGTCTACCACTACAAGGCACTGTCTATGCAGCCATCAGGATGCACCATGTGCATCTGATGGCCATACCCACTAACTTTCTGCTAGTGCCCTCATCTGCGTATTTTTCAGATTGATCGTCTGTCAATCCTCTATTCGCTCGTCGTAGACTTCCCTGCAAACTATCTATTTTCCATCTCATTTTTTTTCTATACAAATGTATTTTCCATCTCTTTTTTTCGCTGGATAGTCGCTTATCCAATTAACCATGTAATGTCATGTGTTATTATATCTTTTCTTAAACGTTTCATTATTTTAAAAATATATGTATAATTTAATAATTTTAACAATTAAAATATTATATATTTTATAGTATTAATTTGAATAGTTATTTTTTATTTTTATTTTTAAATATAAATTTATTTATTTTTTCAAACTTATTTTTATTATAAATTAAAAGTATATTAAAGTAAAACATGTGGTATCTTGAGGTACTTGGTGCCCAAGGAAACTTTGGAGAGGAAAAAAATCCGCACGGCTAAGGAGAAGCGACCAAAGACTCGCAAAACCCTAGCTTTCAGTTCGGGAAATTCCTACGAGGCTTTGATGTTTGAGGACGCATTTTCTGCTTTGCACATGAATCCCTCTATGCAATCCCTTGTCATTGATTCAGCTTCCAATGCAGAACGGCGAAACCTTGAAGGGGAGATTAAAAAGCTAGTTATGAGGTTGAAGTCTATGGCACGGCAATTAGGGGCTGCAAATGATAATAACTTAATAGATTCGACCACCAATTTTGATGATATGAAAGTAAATGGAGCTATGGAGGGGGAAGAAATTGTTGATATGAGGACAAGAGCAAATGAGACGCATAGGACAAAGGCCAAGGTTTTTCCCCAAATTGTTGAACAAGAAGAAAAGAGTCCAGAATACTCAAGCGACGAACAAGGTAAATCTCTGGAGTTCCAATTGCCTGATGATGTTGTAGATCTTATTGCTGAACATCAGAGTAAAACTATGATTTTGTTCTTTTTGAGAGGAATTCCTACAGAGTCTAAATTTTATAAATGGGTGAGAATAAACTGGGAAAACAGGGGTTGGATGATTGAAACAATAAGGGGTTTGGGTAAAGGTTATGTCTCTTGCATGTTCAAGTCTGCAGAACACGCTCAGGCTATGTTGCAGTATGGTACATGGATAATCTATGGACAAATTTGCTACCTCCAAGCCTGGACATTTGAATTTCACCCTGAAGGACCCTCTCGTTCTTGTTATCCAATGTGGCTGGAATTTCCTTTTTTAAACTTAGTCTTCTTACCATATCTTAAAGACATTGTGGTACAAATGGGTAAAGTTATTTGGTGCAAACAAAGCTCTGAAATTTTTTCTAGTCTAAGAGTTCACCCAAGAGTTTGTGTAGAAGTGGACTTGAACAAACCTCTACCAAAGAATATTAAATTATATGGTCCTAGGCTTGAAATTGATCAGCAAATCATTTATTAAAATAATCCCAATGCTTGTTTTTTCTGTCGACAAGAGGGTCATTTGATTTGAGACTGCCCTATCCAGAAAAACAAGGTTTCCTCTTCCCCTTCACAAGCACCCCAGCCAAGGTTGCCACTAATCCTACCTTACAGTCCAAGCCAATTATGAAAAATCCTCCGCCTTTTTCCCATCAAATGAACATTTGTACTCCCTCTTCTAGTCCTCATGCTACAACTGAATCCCCTACTTTGGCTAATGCTTCTTACAAAGATGTCATTATGAGTGATGATTGGAAAGTGGTTCGTAAATGCAAGGAGCTTTCTTCCCCTTCCTCAAATTCTCATTTCCCTAATAATGAACCTGCTACTCCAACTTCTTCTAGGTTTTTGAAATCCTCTCGTAGATCTTTGTCTCCCCCTCCTTCTTCTTGACAATGGTCCAGATCCCCTTCTGGTGGTTCGATTGAAAAATTGACCGATGATCTAGAAATTCCCATCTCGAATCACTATGGAGTCTTGCCATAAGAGGAGGATGATTCTCTTGATGTTTCAAAATGAGATTCAAAATATTATCTTGGAATGTGAGAGGGATTTCCCACCCTCATCACAAATTTAAATTCAAAGACACTCTTGAGAAATGGAAGCCTGATGTACTTATGCTACAAGAAGTTAAGCTTGGTAATGAACATTTAAATGTCTTTTTTCAATCTATGGAAAGATGTTATGTTTATTCACACCTTGCATAAGGAGGGCAGTAGTGGGGCTGTTCTTGGATTGGATCTTCAATTTCCAAGCATTTCATTGATAAGGGTGAGGACCCAACCCATAACTATGTGTGGGCCCTCACCTTTATCAATGGACAGTCCCTTGGTTTTTGTTCAATCTATGCACCTAACAATCTGAGAGAAAGAGTTTCTCTTTGGGATTGGATACCTAAGAACCTTCCTATTGCTGATTGGGTGTTCGGAGGAGACTTTAACATGGTGGAGCATCATGAGGATCGTAGTTGGTTTAATCATTTTAACCTTAGCCAAAAAGAATTTGAAAAATTGATCTATTGTAGGAATGTGCTTGGAGTTGCCGATCCTCTTCACAACCAATTCCCTTGTCATGCCAATAACTGGTATACTTGGTCTAATTGCAAATCAGGTAATGATAGGAAGCTGAGCAGATTGGATCGTTTCTATTCATCTCTCAATCTCAAGTTGGATTATTTATCTAAGGATTTTTTGGTTTGAGTGGATTATTCCACAACCTTATATGATCATTATCCAATTGTTTGTTATTTGTCCTCTTCGGAGAATGTTGATGTTGGGTTTTCTTCTCAACTTCCTTTCAAGCTTAATATTTCTCATCTTAAAAATAAAGAATGTGTTTCAGCTTTAGTGGTGATTTGGAACTCTATTCCTAAACCTCTTGAAGGGGACTCATGGGTGAGTTGGTGGATTTCTACTATATCACAATGTGTTGATTTTCTTTGATCATTCAGAAGAAGAATGGCTTGGAAACGTAAACGCATTGAAAAATATCTCCAAGGACGGCTAGAAATTTCTCAAACGAAACTTAATCTTGATCCTCTCAATGAAAATATTCAAAAACATATTGTTGTTACGGAAGCTCAACTACAAAAACTTGATCATTATAGAGGACAGGGTGCCAAAATTAGAGCCAAAATTCATTGGATCAAGGAAGGGAACAAGGGTTCTAAATATTTTTTAATCATCTCGACTATAAGCATAAAAGAGAAAAAATTGAAGCTATAAGGGATGAAAGTGGACACCATACTGATCAAGCAAAAAGTATTAATCTGTTTCATAGTTTTTATGAAAGGCTATTTAGAGAAGAAACTAATTGGACTGATATCCAACATGTGTTGTAAGACAACATACAAGATTTTATTCCAAATATGATTGATCCAGGTTATAGCAAATATTTGGATAGAATTCTCCCTTTGGAAGAAATTGAATGTGCTTTATTTTCTATGAAACAAAATAAAAGTCCTGGCTTTTACGGTCTTCCTCCTGAATTTTATCAAACTATGTGGAAGCATATTAAGGATGATTTTTATATGCTATATTTGGAAGCTTTTCAAAGCAGTTCTTTGGGTCCTATTATCAACAAAGGTATTATCAAGCTTATTCCTAAGGGGAAGAATGAGGATACCATTTTTGGTTGGCATCCAATTAAATTACTAAACACTTCATATAAAAGTATTGCAAAGGCTTTAGCAATCAGAATTAAGCCTATTGTTCAAATGATTGTGAGAGCTAAGCAAATGGGTTTTTTAAAAGGTAGATATATCCTTGATAACCTTATGCTAGCTTGGGAGACCATGGAATGGGCGCAACAATTAGGCCAAAATGCTTTGATAGTTAAGCTAGATTTTGACAAAGCCTATGATAGAATTCATTGGAGCTTTATCCTTAAAATGCTGCATTGGCTGGGTTTTGGTCCTAAAATTCAAAAGCATGTTCAAATGTTGTTTCAATATGCTAATGCTCATGTGATTATTAATAAAAGTATGTCTGACTCTTTTGAGTTATAGCATTCCATAAGGCAAGGATGTCCCCTTTCTCCCTTTTTGTATGTTCTTGCAACTGATGCCTTGGGTTATTTTCTGCACAAATCTCATCAAATGAAACTTATTAAAGGGATTTATATCCCTCAAAATCAGGTGGTTATTAATTCCCACTTTGTTGATGATAGTATGCTATTCTTGCATAATTTTGAAGAGGAGGTGAACAATGCTTTGGAAATTGTTAACTTGTACTGCAAGTTATTTGGCTCCCTTATTGCTCATAATAAAACTGAGTTTTTAATGACCCATCCTTATGCTAAGCCACAATGGATACCAAAAGAATGGAGGAAAATTAAGCATGGTGAGATAACAAGATATCTAGGTATACCCTTTGGTTTGGGTGTCTCTCTTTCTGATATGTGGACTTGGTTCTTAAACAAAATTAAACATAAGTTGTTCAATTTTGGCAATATATTTCTATCCTTGGCAGGCAAGATTCAAGTGGCTAATAAGATTCTCATTGCTTCCCATGCATACTACTCTTTGTGTTGGATGCCTTCCAAACAAGGCTATGAGGATATCAATAAAATAATCTACAAATTCTTGTGGTCTAGATGGGATGGTAATGGTGGTTTTATTGCTTCTTCATGGTCTCATTATATTCATCCAAAACACAAGGTGGACTGGGGCTTATTGATCCCCAAACCCAAGGGATTGACCTTGCTGCAAAATGGATTCTAAGAGCTTCCAGCGGAGATGAACCATGGAAGATTTTAGTTCATCAAAGAATTATAGATGTTGGTTCAAACCACAATAGTGGTTTACAAATTTTATGAGGAACGAAATTTCAGTTTTCTTCCTTTCCCCAAACTCAACGGGTTCGATCGAACTCAATGGTTCGACCGAACCACATTATATGTTTGACCGAACCCCCAAACCCTAAACAAAAATAATAATATTTTAAGGGGTTCAGTCGAACATGGGTTCGACCGAACCCCCTCAAATAAGACATAAACAAAACATGAATTTGTCACTGTCATTTTTCACTTTTTTCTACTTTCCCTGTGCTTGTGCGTGCGACAAATAGTGAACGTGATCTGCAAATGGCGAAAAAACTCGACTTCATCTCTCCAGCGAATGCAAACTCAACTTCATCTCTCCAAAGTTCATCAACCCAACTTGCATATCGAGCACTAGGTTTGTCAAATTTGAATTTTGTAGAGTTTAAAATGCATTTGTTTATTAAATTTTGAAACCCTAAATGTGAAATTTTTCAATTTTTTTGAATTGAAACTGCATTTGTTTGAAAGTTTCTAAAGCCTTTTCAACATACACTATTTCTATGATACATTTCTACTCTGTCAAAAAATTAACATGCCCTATCTATGCTTCCACATTTTGCATACATTTCTACCAGGGCACCTCCAATTTATTTGAGGCATTATATCAAACAGTTCATGGTAATTTTTGATGGAGTATGATAGAAATAGTGTTTCCATTGTATGCACCCTATATCAAACAATTCATTAACAAATTTATTTGAGGCATTATATCAAATAGTTCATGGTAATTTTTGATGGAGTATGATAGAAATAGTGTTTCCATTGTATGCACCCTATATCAAACAATTCATTAACAAATTTATTTGAGGCATTATATCAAAACACTATTTCTATCATACTCTGTCAAAAACACTATTGGAAATTTATTTGAGGCATTATATCAAACAATTCATTAACAAATTTATTTGAGAAATTATATCAAACAATTCATGATATAAAGTTTAGGGTGCATACAATGGAAACTTGGATAAAATTCTTCATATTTTGCCTTTGAGTCTTATGACATTACTCCAAAAATGGTTGGTGAACTAAATGTATGAATCAAAGAATAAATTTAGAGGAAAGAAACTAGATTGTTTGAATGAAATGTATAATAAAATAGTTCTATTAGGATTAGAAGGAATGAATGTATTATTAAATTTTCTAGTATTAGGAAAATATAAAAATATGTCCACTTTACTATATATATATATATATAAATACTATTCTTCATATATCCATGTTAAAACTATTAAAAATTAAATTACATAAATCAATTTTAAATTTGTACAAAGAAATAAATGACTTTGACTAAGAGCGAATATTTAAAATATAGCTATCCTCTTTGCAAAATCCAATTTGATTTGAGATATTTATGGACAAAAAATATGGATGAGCATGAGGTAAGTAAGAAAGAATAACCTTAATTTATATCTTCCCTCATCAAATAACTTCACGTTTAAAGATTTTCTTAAGGCATATCCAATTATGAAAAACTATTATATAGTTGTTATAACTATATTAAAGTATATCATGAATAAATTGAAAGGATAAAGAGTAAATCACTAAAAACATATACATAAATCATAGAAGTAAATTGATTAATATAAGGAGATTCAAGTGGTTGGATAATTTTTTTGAAGGAGTGGAAGAGGTTAAGAATCAAATAAATATAATATTTTAAATACTTTAAAAGAAAAATACATTTCTCCCTGCTCTAAATTGAAATGGTATTCCTTATAAGATGATAATTATTGAAAAAGAAGAAAATAATCATTATGAAGATCAAGTACCATTGATAAGTTTTAAGAGATCAAATAAAATATTCAACAACAAAAGAAAAAAGAGAAAATAGTTAATGCTAAAGAAAAAACTACAACCAAGCTACTATGTTATAAATTCTCCTCTTATGTAGTCTTCATTTCCCTATAAATTGTGGCCTCCTTGTACAAATTAGCTATTGATCACCATAGTGAAACAAATTTAACATTTTGAAATGGTTAAACATTATTATTATTTTTATTTGTATAAGTATAATTATTATGGGTTCGTTTCTCCTCTCCTACTCTTCCTAATAAGGTTCTATTTTACAAGCCTCATATAAATGTTAGGGTTCTAACTTCTAAAAATTAAATAGTGTCAACTTAATCTCATTAGACAATGCTCCCCTAGTATTAATGGGGCCAACTTTTTATCTATCAAACTCGGCTATGTTTACATTGAATAAGAATTTGATACCTTTATCTTGATACTTGAACTAAGATATCTTGGCTCTAATTTTAGTCATTTTATCTAAAAATTATTGGTGACATATCCATTCGTGTTTAGTTTTAATCATTTATTATTGCAATTAATTATTACAAGGAGATTCTTGAAGCTTGTATTCCATCCCCACCATTTTTATTCTAAATATTTGACATTTTCTTTCAACTTAAAGTCTAAATTTTATCCTTAACGCTATACATATTTTTCTAGTATAACAAATATTCATTATATTTCACTAAATGTGTTCAGGCATAGAAGAAAAACCTTCAATATATATTTAAGATAACTTTGATACCATCAAGATAATCCCACCTTTCATTGCATTAATATCAAGGTTAACTAACCCTTCCTCTTTACATGCTTTTCAATTAGAGTATCCTCTAGTAAAAATAGAAACATTAATAGTGTGGTTATCAAAGAGTGTCTAGGGATGCACACATCACTATTATTAATAAATTATAAGATTGTAAGAAATTTTTATGGAAGAAATAACTATCTAATAGAGAATATAATGTATTAGTACATATCTAACTATTACATATTTTAAATAAAGCCCCTTTAAAATCTATCTTATTGCCATTTAATGAGTCAACTAGGTTCAAAATTATTTTCATCTTATTCCCCCAAAATTCATCACCTTTACAACAAAACTTGATTTCATCTAATTTATCTTATTTATTCTCAAATCATATTAAAATCACCACCTTAAACTCTAAGAAATATTTGGTAACTTATTTATTTTATCTTCATTTAGAAAGGGGTGTGAAGGGGATTTAGAACCTTTTAAAGTTTCTTTCAAAATAACTAGGAAGATTTTATTCATTGCCTTTCTTGTTGCTTTTAGGATTAGTGTTATGAATTTTGTGCCTTCATTCTTAAAAATTCTTATATCAACTCATTTAGCATTTCCATGATCTTTTTATATGGGAAAGGTCAACATACAATGAGGTAGACACTTTCCATTTTTTTTATTCCTTAATTAGTTCTTTCTAGGGAAACTTTTAGTCTTTTCGAACACCTTACAAAAATATGATAAATGTGTGATTATTTTTCTTTCCACTCTATAAATTTTTGATGTGCTTGGATATATAATTGAGATGATTCACTCATAATGTAATGATAAAAATTTAGTATATATGAAAGAAATATTTTCAAGACATCAAACTACCATTCTACATAACTCTCACATGGAAATAAGAATATTATTTTATTTTAACTAAAGAAATTGTGTGTACTCTATCTTGAAAATTACTAATTAATTTTGAATTATATACTTATAATTTAAAATAAGAGCATCCTTTGTAACATGGAATAGATAGGTTAATTTTAATGAAATAAAATGTGTTTTTATATTAAGAAAAATTTACAAATATATGGAACTCATACATTGAGAAATTGACTAAGATGTAACTCTGTGTGAGAATTAAGATGCTCGAATAATTTATATACTTTCTTTCAATAATTAACATTAGAAATTAATACTTGGCTCATATTGTATACCCACCTCTCAATGGTCTTGGAATGGATGCATTTAGATGGTGAAGGATTTCAAAAGGCTCATGGTACTTGTGGACCCCTCAAAGGCATGATATATAACACATGAACTTTATTTATGAAATTTGGTCTTTTGTTGTTGGCTTCTAGTATGAATGTTATCTATAAGGTGGAATTCTTAGTTGAGACTCTCAATCTTCCATTGTTGGTTTCTAGTGTGATTATACAATATGCTTGCCAAACTGTATTAATTTCTAATGTTAACTATTCAAAGAAGGTTTTGTTTCATAAGAAGAGACCTATGTTCACATATTCCAAGGCATGTTATTATCCACAATGCATGACACTTCTTCACATCTCTACCAAGTTCTAAACAGATACAGATCTACCATTTCCATGGAGGAGATTGATGATTTTAAAAGAAAATATCACATGTGTCATTTCTTTCTTGAGAAGTCATGTTTGCATTCATTATTTGCAACTTCCATCTTCATCCAAAAATAAATTTTGTTATCGTTATGTGCCGGATATTAAAACAAATCAAAACCTTCATTTGAGCATGATCACCAACACCAAGGTAAACAAGTGGAAACAAAAGAAAGCTCGGTTAATGGCTTTCAGCATGTTGGTAGAAAACCTGCATCTTTTTGAAAGTGGCTTTCTAGCTTATCATTCTTATGTTTAGTAAGGTTTTGTAATCTCCACTATATTATGTATTCGGATCACGGGTATATCTAGTATGATGTCTTCTTTTGGGTATTTTGGGTGCATAAGAGAACGTGAATATGTACTGATGTATTCAACCAATGTGCTTTTGTAACATTGTAATCAGACATTTGGTCATTTGTACTAGGACCTCACTGGTCTTTTTGATATTTTGTAAAAAAAAATACTCTGACTGCAACTGGGGGTTTTCTTGCTGGTTCTTTCCCGCCAGTATGTCCGCCTGAACCAGCTATATGTAAAATATTATATATAAATAAAATTATAAGTGGTCTCCCACTTTTGCTTAAAAAAAAAAATCTTGTAAATGTCCACATCTTTTTCCTTGACACAGTTGCTATTTCTTAAAATATTTCTTATGATTTTTCATAATGTTCGTCAATACTTTACTGTAAATATTCTATAGTCATGCTCTTAAATGTCATAAGAATATGTCATAAGAGGGTTTCATCTTATAAATCTATAATAATGTTATATGAATTTAGAACATATTAGACACTTCCCTTGAAGCATTCAAGAAATGAAAAATAACTACCAACACAAAGTGAGATGCCTCATTTCCTAATATGAGGAAAAAATGATAAATCAAAATATTAGGATGCAAGGTTGACCCACCTTTCCCAATACTTGGCTAAGTTTATCATCTATTGAGGAGTGGATCCCAACAACAATTATGCTTAGTGCTTACTTCTAATCCAAGGAATACCTATTCATTTTTTCTTTATTGTATTCCTAATGACTCCATATCTCAAGTTAAATTGTGGGAATGGATTTTTATGCCCTCCCTATGACTAAATGGCTACAAGGAGGTGAATATGATATGGTGGAAAAAACCAAGATACAAGTTGGTTTAGTTCTCATAAACTCTCTAAAAAATAATTGAATTCCTACATCCTAACTAGAAATACCATGAGGGGTTTAGATCCCATTTTAGACAAAAAAATATTCTTATACTGATCACTAGTTCACTTGTACCAACTAAAGAGATGGTGAACTAAGGGAAACTTAGCTATATTGATAGATTAAAAGTTAGTTATTTCTTTTTCCATTGTCCCCTCTCCACAAAACACCCTTATTTAAGTAGATTCTATTAAACCTATCTCACATATCACCTCTCAATTCTTTAAACTTTTCAAACTTCTTATTCCTCATACCTAATAATCTATCCTTCAAGCTCAACACTTCCCACCACAATCAAATTGATCACCTTGCTTCCCTAATATCCCTTTGGTTGATGTTCCTAGACCTCATCAAAATGGTAAGTGGATACAATTGTGGAATGATGCAATTAAATCTATTGCACTATCTTACTATGATCTTACAATAAGAATATGGCTAGAAAGAGATCTAGAATGGAAAAAAAATATGGATCCAAATAGAAAAAAAACTTGTTTTGGCTTTAGCACTTACTAATAACTTTTCTACAATGAGTGGTTGCTTCCATTGAAATAAAACTTAGAAGATTTGAAATTAATTGTGGTAGAGGATCTCAATTAAGAGATAGGCTACATTAGATGAAAGGATATAAGGGATACAAATTATTTTTTAGTTATCTTGAACATATTTACATTCTCGAGAGTGGATAATATCTATCGTTGATCAAGAGAGGTAGTTCCATGACAACTCTAATGCTATTAAATCCATTTTCCTCCAACATTACAAATAATTTTTAATTGATCTAGTTGAAGGAGATCCACGTCAAGATATAGTGAAAAATTATGGGCATAACAATTATATATTTTTTCACATATATAAAATGCATGGTTGGATTAGTGAGATATTTATAACAAGTATGCAATATGAAGTCAAACTTTATTAGATTTGATTCTTAATAAATTAGTTTTAACGATTCAATTTATAGCTTTATGCAATCTATAAGTTTAAATAGTTTGATGGTATCTAAACTTTATACATATAAAACTATGATAAATGTCTTTATTTTGCTTTCCAATCTATAATTTTTTGATGTTCTTGGCTATATAATTGAGATGATTCACTCATATTGTAATGATAAAATTCATCCTCATATGGAGGATTTTATATTATCTTCCATTAAATTCATCCTCTTTATGAGATTCTTATGGAATATTGATATTCTAGTGTGAATTCTTAATTTTAGACATATCTTAACTAGATAAATTTAGGTTCAATGAAGGCAATAGAAATTTTTTCACTTACATAATCCTATTTTGAAGTTCATTTATGTTAACAACTATTAGATTAAATATTTTTATCCCCAATTATTTTCAAATAATTTTATACTAATCTTTGTATTCTTATTCTTTCTTTCATCGTTTCATTTAAAATTTGAACCATTTAAGGATGATATGTTATAGATTATAGTTGTCTTCCAATTCTTTTTAAATTGTTAATGGTATGAAAATATTATTGATGAGTAGATGAATTATTACAACTATTTTAGATTTGTATTCCCTTTATCTAGATATATTATTTACCAAAGTCTCATTGCTCTTTTAGGTGTACTGTATATATATATAACGTGGAAAATGCAAATCATGTTCCATTTGTGCCAGATTCTTTGTTTGAAAATACTAGTAATGAGATTAAAAAATTGAGACATTCATTAGCACATTGCACCCAGGGATATATAGTGAACCATGCATGTTAATATTACATAGTTTAGAAAAACTAAAAGATGAACTTGAGAGGACTAGTGCATATTGTTGATGTGTTTTTTATGCACTTCTCAACACAGGCAGTGCATAGGTGCACTACCTCTCTTGAAAGACAATCTTCCACAATCAAATTGTAGAACACTATCCCAAGGTCTCTAATGTCAGGTCTTGACAGTGCTTGGAATATCTCAGTTGTTTGATGTGATTTGCTGGAATCACGAGGCGGACTTATGGATGAGTTAAAAAGTGGGGAAGTTGGATCTTGAAATGGAGTTCCTAAGATGGAGAAGTTGTTGTGTGTTTGCTGTAGGTTCAAACAACAGTCTTGAACTCCATTTTATCATTGGATTTAGCTTTACAATGTGCAATGAACCTTTCCTAAGGTACTTTATATAAAAAAAAAAGAAAAAGGGCAGGGAAGAGAGAAGGTTCCTGGATCTACAACTAACTGTGAATAGTGATAATGGAGTTCTTGCAATGGATAGCTTCCTAGAAACAATATTCCACTTAACCAGAAATCTCACAGTCTCATGGAATTTGTGCTATCTTCTAAGGTATGTGAATATTTCGTCTTTCATTCACCATGTGCATGCATGAACAAAGATGAAAGTGTGGAGCAGCTTTGAATTCAAGCCCAGACTAACTTTACACAACTATCTACCATCAGCAAATAGCAAAAAGTATGGACTAAGAAGGCATCTACACTATAGGGATTTTCACAACCACATAACAACATTTCTAAAATCTATCAAAACAAGAATACAACTAACTAGAACAACAATACGAATCTAAGTCAAGCATCTAACAATGGAGGTTGAATCAAGTAACATGTGAAAAACTCAGAAAATGCACCAAGTCAATGTATTTTCATTATAAATTTTTGCAGCATGTTTTTACAACTCAACTCTCTTTGCAAATGAGAGGAGAGCCCTATTTATAGCTTTCCAAAGCCCAAATGAATGGCCAATATTAATTCTCATTGTGTGGCCAAGATTCATTACAAAATAGGGTTTCACCAACCCTCAATATATTACAATTTAAAAATAACATTTGTCTTTTCCCTGTTTTGTCATCTAGTGATGGAACTGTAGCCTTTTGTCTTTTAGCTGGTTGTTGTTTTACTGTAGCTACTCTTTGGGGATCTCTTTATCATCAACAGGGCTGCCTCCTTGCTTTTTCGATGCTGTATATTCCATGAACTTCAAGATGATCGGCTGGAGCTTGTCTACCTCAATGATCTCATACCGTAGCACTTGGTAGCTCCACTCTTTCCCATTATCTTCCAACCTCTTCCAGTCCTCATCGTATTTTGTGCCTTGATCCCTGAATAGCTCTAATTGATTGAAGGCACGGGCAGCAAAACTCATGAACTCTACTGTCATTTCACCAGACATCCCGTCCTCCATCTTCTTCTGGAAGTAAGGTTTTACCTTTTTTGAATCCATCTGCACTGAGGGCATGTTGTACTCTATCATTAGTTTGAGGTATCGAGCGCATTCCATTCTTATTTCTTTGATCCATTCGATATCCGGGTCCACTTTACTCATTATTTGCTCCAACCTTTCCTTCCTATTGTCAAAGTCTCGCCGCCACACATCCATCAACCAGTGATCATCCTTGTTGAATGCAAGCTCCTTTTCCCATGTGGCTTTTGGCAACTGAAGGATAGCCTCGATCTTTGGAAAGGTGGAGTCGTATGTTGCAGGGAAGTAAATGCATAGCTTCTTCGTGCCTTCCAAAGATTGTTGCAGATCCAAGAACTTGTTGGTCATCCAAATAGCCCGGCTAATTCCCATGTTCATGACATACAAGACTTGATGGAACCAGCCCTCTATAGTCCTTTCCAAGTTCTTCCTTCTTTCCATCTTATCAATCTATTCTTTGGACAGCAGTTGGGGTGGAGCCGTGGATGTGGTAGGCAGGTCATCAATTGAGGACCACTGCTGGATGTAATCCGTCAAGGCCACCACCTGTGCCTTGAGCTCATCTTTTGAAATCTTGTCCTGCTTTATCAAATGCACCACTGTAGCCACTGATTCTTCAAGGTGCCCTACCTTATGTTCTCTGGTGGCGGTCCCCAAGTCGATGGTGGAGACGTTGTAACTCACCCCAACTTGGCCCACCACAGGCATTGCTATTTGTACAGCACGAGACCCAGAAGCATCCATTGTTACCTTGGATCTAATCTTAAGCTTCTTCTCCTTCTTTGTTGTGATCTGAGCTTGGGCTAAGATAGCCTCTAGTCTCGCCCTCAAGTCCTTTAGTACAGGAGTTTTTCTTTCAACTTGTTTCTCTAACCATTCAGGCACGACAGACTTTCCCTTAGGTGACTCGTGATCACCCTCACCCTTCTTGGCCAAGGCTTCCTTTCTCTTATCTTTTGAGACCCTCTCTTCCTCCTTGGCAACATCTCCTTCGGGTTCATCAGAATCCTGGATGAACACAAGGCGTTTAATAGGAGGCTTGGTAGATAATTGTTGCAGGGGACTTTCTTTCTCCTCCATCTCCTCCCCTTCCTTTCCCTTAGTTCGTTCAACCTCGTGCACATGTTCCTTGAGCTGCTCGATTTCGAGGCCCTTGACAGCTTGAACCTCTCCCTCGGGTTTATCTTCTTGCTACTGTCCTTCTTCTTCAAGGAGCAACCTTTATGCCTTCTCCTTAGTATCTTTCAGCTATCGGGCCATTTCTTCCTCAAGGTCATCGTCGAAGGTCTATACAATGACCCTACCACCGGAATCGTCTTCCTCATCTCCACTCTCTGAGGAGCCAATTCCTTCTTCTTTGTAAGCCACCCTGTCAACAGTGCGATGTTCATACTCCGAGTGCTCGTGGCATTCATCGGCCTCCTCTTCAAAGGGATTTGAGGCCTCTTGGTCTCACCTCTCCCATTCCTCGGAGATTAACATGGTGGCTTCCATAGTCGGTGGCCTTGTCGGCAGTTGTGAAGGCTGACTAGTAGCGAGGACTTGTGCAAGGGCTGCCTGAAGAGTGGGATCCATAAGGATCTGGGAGAGCTTGGGGGGGAGATTCTGCATATGTCTTGAGAGGACCTCAGGCATAGTGGGAGCAGGTATTGGTGTAGCCACTGTAGGTAATGGGAGTGACATGGTGGGTGACATGGCAGCGGAGGAAGGAGGTGTAGTCATGGCGAAGGAAGAGTCAATCACAATCACAGGCTTGATCAGGGGTGAAGGGGCAAGATGGACAGAGATGTCCACTGCCGGGGAGGATGTGGCGACCATAGCCAAGGAGGTAGATGATGGGGGAGCCAAAGCAGGGAGAGCCAAAACATGCTTTATTTGATCAGTACCTTTTACTTCTTCTTCTTAAGATAAGAGTTGCTCCGCCGTGCCCCTTGTTTGCTTAAGTCTTTTGGAGGGTGAGCCCCCTGGATCCTTCCTTGTATAAACCTTGGGGTCAGGAGACTACTCTGTTTCTGTCTCTTTCCTCTTCTTGGATCTGGTGACCAGAGGATACTTGGATGTCCCACCCATTGAAGTGGTGGCAGCGGCGTCCTCTGTGGCACTTGGCTCACTCTTGAGTCATTCATATGTCAGGACCACCCCTCGCTGTTTCAATTGGGCTACCTGCCCATCAACCCACTCCTTGGTGTGAGCCAAGATTGGTTTGGTTATAATATCGAGGTCATCGACCTCCTGCTCATTCCAGTCAATTGTTGGTATTGGTAAATTGGCGACTGCGGGGTACCTAGGGTCCATTATGGTGCTCTCATCTTCTTCGACTTGGTCTGATATGGGGAATGGGTACACCTTTCTTATAAAATATGCAGTCATCCACATATAGTGTCTTGCACGTACCTCTTTATCATCTTGGCAATCCCCCCAAAAGTCTTCAACGTGGTGCAGATGAGCGAACCCCAGTCCTAGTTCCTTCCTTACATGACCATATGGGTCCATTCGCGGGCGAGCAGTGTGCAGGTGAAAATGGTAATCTTTCAGTTCTTTCTCGGAGTTACCAACGCATTGGGAAGTTTTTAGTTTATACATGCCCTAACCGAGGGTCATAGGATGAGAGATCCCTGCCACGTGTTTGTTGTTCAAGACTTCTTGTATGTGTTGGAGCTGCCGAGAAAGCTCCAGTAGAATGATCTGGTCATTAGGGTATCGAGGTAGCTTGTTTGGCCTTTCAGTGAAGCCTTGGGCACGGATGTATGTGAACTTCAAGTATTGAATGAAGAGGAAGGCATATTGCTTTAAGAATGCCCGAGCACTGTGGGAAATCCTCCTTTCAAAATCCTCGGCAATCATTCTGATGATATGGCCGACGAAAGCATCATTTACCTTGCAATACTCCCTCTTGAAGTTTCGGTACTGGAGCTGGGGGTATCTGTCATAAGCCTTGAGTCTTTGACCCTGCTCCCCATCGGGTGCCACAAACAACCCATTGTACTATCTCCGATCTGCTAAGGAATATAGGAGATATGAAGTCATGTAAAACTTTGAACTTTTCTTCACAATGACAAACTGCTCATGAAAGCAGTCGCTTATTATACCTCCCTAGTAAAATAAGGTCTTTGTGGTAACATCTTCATTCCCACAAAGGATCTACTCCATAAAGTACACCAACCATTCTTGAAAGAAGGTCGCCGTAGGAAGACCCATAACCCTGCTTAGCATTGTGACTAGGTCATGGTAATCTTCATGGAAATCACTACGGAAGAGTTCGTGAGGAACCTTCACAGTGCTGCCCGCTTTTCTTTGAGCCAATGTTGATTTATTAACCTTTTGCAGCCTACCGGATTATCATCCCATGCTGCTTGGAATTCCTCTACAGTAGGTGTTTCCATTTCTTGAAAAGTGGGAATATGGAAGGTTTTCGTGATTCCTTTAGCCAACATGTCGACGAGAATGTTACCATCCCTCTCAACAATAGTCCTTGTGTCAAGTTGATATGCCTGCCGACAAGCCATGACCAATTCAGGGGCCAAGAGGGATGGAGGGAATCCTGCAGCTTTTGCAATTCCACTTTGTCTTATCAGCCTTGCATTCTTGGTCATTGGATTGACCCTGACCCTTCGTGTAAACTTGTCAATATCGAAATGACTGATATTGGTGTCAGTGATTTCCTTCCAATCCGTGGTAACTTTTGAGTGTAGAGGCTCACCCTAGAACTAGTATTTCATTTGGTCCTTATCCTCTTTTCCTTGAGGAGTCTTGTTCAACTTCTTATCTTTGTCCTTTTCCACAGCGGCTCCCGAAGGTCCTACACCCGATTCCATATATTCTGCAAGTAAAGACGCAGTCAGTGCAATTGATCATGAAAGCATTCATGTTAGTCGGAATCCCATGAAATCAACTTAAATTAAATTATCGTTAATAAAATGATACTTCTATCTCCCAGCGATATTAGTCTTTTGATTGCGGGCTTTGGGACAGTCCGGGCCCGGAGGGCCGGACTTCCTTGGCAGGAATGTTGTTTTGGAAAGGCAACCGGGCTGGAGCAATCCCGGAGATCTTTCCCGACTGAACTCTGATGGTTGAAAGGGGTCGCAACAAAGAGGGTCAAATTCAAGCACGTGGGTCGAGATTAGATTTCAAATTTGAGCTCATTTGGATCGATTTAGGAGCATCCGGAGGTACAAGGCCGGAAAGCCGTCCGGAGATGGTTGTTTGGAACGTCCGAGCAGAAACGGAGTTTCGAGAGAGGAACCCCGGGGTCTGGGACCCGGCAGGTCCAAGGGCGGCCAGCAATTTTACCATTTTCAAGTGATCAAGCCCAAGGGCCTGGGATGTCGCGGTGCTTTCACCGTCCGAGACGGCGATCATCAGACAGAAGTCTGGAGGGGGCGGCCTGGTGGGTTGGACCCGGCCCCTTAGTTGGACGCTAGATTTTCACTACAAGTTTCACGGCGATCGGGAAGGTGAAGCCCAGAGCTCGAAAGGGCGGGCAAGACTTTCCATTTTTCAATAGCGGAGACGGGACAAAGTCCTGGATGGCAGAGCCCAGCATGGTCGAGGACCTTCAGAGTTCAATGTGGGGTTCCCAGCAGCGAATGGAAGCCCGCGGCCTGGGAGGCAGAAGGATGCCAGGAATTCATCGTTCACAACGGCAAAGACCACATGGATTCCAAGGGGCGAAAGTCCGAAGACCGGGACCTGGGGAGCCAGAGGGCATTTGGTAAATGTCAAGATCCTACAGCGATTTTCCAGGCGGGATCTGAGGACTGGGTGGATGGGACCCCTTCACTGTCAAAGAACAGCAGGAGAGGAGCGTAATCCCAAATGCGGAAGCTCGAAGGCCCGGGCCTGGGAGGTCAAAACAGAGGTCACCTTCAAAACTCAAGTTTGTGACGCCAGATGGAGAGCCGCCGGTGGAAGTCTGAGGTTCTGGGCCCAGGGGATGAAGGAGTCATTTTGAAAATTTTGGTTATTTCGTCAAGTCCAAACCGGCAATGGGAGTGTCTGGGCCCAAAAGAGGTGAATGCCCCTACACAAAGAATGCCCACATGGGGGACAAGTTCCAAATCGAGAGAAGGGGCATTTTCAAAGGTTTCTCAAGTTTTGAGGACGTGGGTTTTGTTCGTTATGTCATGTTTCATCATTCACATGTCCTTTTGATCGTTATTGTTCATTTTGAGCTTTAAAAATCATGAAAACATTGCTCGGGAGGGTGGATGGAAAACCTACCTCTTACACACTATGCAGCAAGGTGTGAAATTGACTAACGGTCAACAAGTGATGGCAACGGGTGTGAGCGTGAAGATCTCGAAGATGGTGGACTCCTCTTTGGCAAGGTTTGACCTCTCTCTGTAGCACTGACAAGTGAGAATGACAAGTTTGGGCAAGATATTTATACCCCTACTACCATTAATGGCTGCATTAAATGCAAGTATAGCAGACATATGGGTTGGTGGATTTGAATTCGCGGACGGCGGTGGGAGATCCGGGGTCCGGCGGTTGGGAGGACATAAGGCGGCAGTCGTTTGAAAAGTTCAACTCGAAAATCACCGGCGGCAAAGGGGAGGTCGGGGCCTGGAGGGTGAAGCTCCGCTAGAGGTCCGCCATTGGGAACGGCAAGACCCCCACGAAACCTCGGAAGCGGAAGTCTGGGGTTCCGGGCCCGAAAGGTCCGAAAGTAGCCGAAACTTCACAAACTTCCATCAGACAGAGAACAAGGGTTTGGGCTCCGGGTCCCGGGAAGATGCAACCCATTCGCCGTCGGGAACGGCGGACACAACAGGGAAACCCAACCAAGGAAACCCGAAGGGGCGGGCCCGGCCGGGCCCAAGGTCGCTGGCAGAGGCAAACTGCCAGGGAGACCCCGCAAGGTGCCCCAACTTGACAAAATTAAAAGGGAGAAGTATGGTCGACTCATGATGAGACTTTGAATGTACGCTGACCACCCAGGTCACCAAAATGGGGCACGCAAAATGAGGCAGTGACAAAAATGACTTGACAAGGTGAAAGAAAAAAGAGGGTCCCCGTTCCGAACGGGGCGTGTGTGCTGAGGGCATAACACATATTCCTCAGATAGAGTAACTACTATTCTTTCCCGCATGCAGGAAGAATTACATGGTGATGTTCCCCTTAAACAAATACAAGATAGTGTCACCAAAGAAATGATAAAAGCCACTTGTTTTCCATTTTATTAGAATGTGCTTAAGGTTAGGGGATACCAAGTCACTAGATGTGTCGATCATGCTATGGCCTCATTGATCTACCCATGATTTCTTGCAACACATGGTCTATACCCAAACAATGACCAAATTCCATTATATTTTGTTCAGCAGTTGTATGTTGAGGTCCATTTGAGCCTCAAAGTTAACTACCTGGACATTCCACCATATGCTAGTCAAGGGCGTGGCAGGATTGTTGATAGGCCCACCTATCATCAAGCAGATAGACCACCCCCAGTGTTTAGGGTATTGGTTGCTGAGAGGTCTCCTGCTCTCACCCCAGCTCTAGCCCCCATAGTAGATGAGGTTGTCGTTGCTTCCCAAAAGGAAGCAATTGACACTGTAGGTGACAATGCAGCTACCACCACTAGGATATCTGATGATCGTGTAGGACAGTATTTGATGTCCAGACATTCCTGATCCACGCCATTTTTAGCACAATGGACCACCATGGATCCTTTTACAATGGTCGGCATCCCTACTCCTACACAGCTTGATGCACTTACAGGAGATATGGAATTCATGACTCTGCATTGTTTGGTTGAGGACCTGTTGGAGGCATATGCCAACATTGCATCAGACAATGGGATTAGTATAGATCATGTTAGAGATCATTTGAGATGCAGAGGTCGTTCAGTTCCAGGATCCCATCACTCTCAACCGAGCAGTAGTGTGCATCAGGATACACCTACAGTTCATTTGGCAGCTGCACAGACTATAGGTTTTACTGATATGTTGATTGGTTCTAGTTCATCATCGCTGATGCCATCTCACCTTCATAGTCCTCTACATTCATCATTTCTAACACAACATGGGATAGATCGGATGGATGCAGATGTTGATTCGTCGCTTGACCGTTTGGTGGATATGGTGGAGGCGATTGTTTCAGAGGAATTAGGTCATCCGATATCATATGACATTCATGTATGTGTGCATGTGCATGTTTCAATTCTTTTTGCTTTATTTTTAATTTTTTTTTAACTAGATATTCATGTAAGTTGATATATATATATATATATATATATATATATATATATATATATATATATATATATATATATATATATATATATATATATATATATGTATGTATATTGTTATAGGTGGACATACCTCATATCACTACTAGCCTTGGTCCAGATCGTGTGCATGATTGATGTGACTCTATGGATGAATCTGCTACCAGTGGACATGTGAGTTTTACATTTTTATATAATCACACGTGTATATGTACATGCAATATTTATGTATGCATAGATCTAGATTGATATTTAAAAATACAAGTTCATTTAAAAATAACTTTCATAAAATTTATTTAATATAAATTATATGTATTTAACACATCCTGTACACAATTTTATTTGCAGGGCTTAGCACATCCATCAGAGCAGGACCGTTCTCATTCAGATGGCCATTCGACTAGGAGTAGACATTCATATTAGGCCATGCACACTAGATTTATGATTTTTACCACATGTATTTGCTTATACATAATGATCTTTAGTATTTGAGATTTGATGATCTCTAAGTTACATTTGCTTATATGATATACATACATTTGCTTATTTTTTGATCTTTAGTATTCGACATTTGACGATCTTTAATTTACATTTTGCTTATATGATATGTACATATATTTTCTTATATGATATATACATACATTTGCCTCTTTGCTTATAATATGTGTTATGTTTATATGTATTGAATCCCTTTACATGTATACACATAATATGCATTTGCTTTAAATATTCAATATACATACATGTTTTCTTATTTTATGATCTCTTACAACACATTTCCTTATCTCGGTATACATTTGATCTCTAGTAGAATTTTAGGAAATCAATGCCACTTTATAATTAAAGTTCATTCCTTATTTGATCCTGATAAATATTTTTTTTAAAATGGCTTAAGCAACATGAACCATTGAGTTGAACAAGATATAATCTTTTTGACAAGTAACTTGAAATTCAATTCAAATATAATTAAGAAAATTCAATTCAATTATACCTCTATTATACATTTTTGACAAGTAACTTGAAATTCAATTCAAATATAATGAAGAAAATTTAATTCAAATTATACCTCTATTATACATTTTTGACAAGTAACTTGAAATTCAATTCAAATATAATTAAGAAAATTCAATTCAAATTATACCTCTAATATATACATTTTTGACACTTTGAAAAAATTCTAAAATTACTAGCTATGTTGTGCATACCTATGAATTAAATAACAACAAACTCCACAATGAAATAACTTGTTTGTTTACTACTTGATTCATTTAAACTAGGATCTAGTTATTCCATGTATACTAGAATAATTTTTTCCCATCACATATGCATAAAATAGAAGATTATTTTTCATTATTTTGGATATCAAATTGCAAGATTAATTCTCATTTATATCACTTGGAGCACAGATTTTGGAGAAGAATTTTTTGCACATTTATCAAGGAGGCAAATATTGGAGCTCGACAACTTTTCATTTTTATCAATCAAGGAAAAATTTGGAGGATAATTTAACTAAGTTGGTAGATGACTTGTTTTGAGTCATCTTTAAGTTGAAGAAGAAAATGGGACAACAAAGAAAAAGAAAAAATGCGTCTCAATGAAAATTGTCAAAAGAAGAACATAAGAGGCGTGAACAAAACTTGGAAAATTATCATAGAAAGAAACAAGGTACATGCTTGTTTCTTCTCTCTCTCACTCTCAAGTGTGTGTTTAGGACTTTTACTTTGAAAAAACATGAGTATTCATTTGATGGGATGGAATCCATAATTTGTGCATTACTCCACTCAATAATTTGGTTAGTACACCTAAACATAAATTTGTATGTGCATACATTTTGCATTGGCTTTCTTATTAAAATTAGAAATATTTAATGTATGACCATTTTTCAACTTACAATACCCCAACTTAAAATGTGCTCTTAAACTAAAATATTGTACATTAAATCCTTCCCTACAAACCTTACACTTATCTTTTACCAATACCTTTGTTTAATTTTTTTGTCATCACATTATCATTGTTGAGTATTGCATCTACATAATTTTCTCTTTACTTTGTTCATGAAGAAAATGATAGTGTACTTCAATACATGCTTAGTTCTCGAATGAAACCTTAAATTTTGTGTCCCTCACTATACCACTTTGATTTTCATAACTTTTTCAACCACATTAATTATTTTATGGCTTTGCAAATTCCTATATATTCTAACTTTGCACTTTGAAAGAAACCATTATTTTTTCTTAATTATTCATGAAACTACACCTTCATGTACAATGAAGTAGCATTCTAATGTTGATATTTGGTGATCAATATCCCTATCCAATCTACATTGCAACATCTAATTAGCTTAAGATTTTTCTAAACTCCCATTGAATTTAATCTAATGATCAATAGTTCCTTAAAAATATTTTTTAAATATTTTAATAAATGCCCAATTCTAAGCTCTAAAATTATTTGAA
>VDFB02080871.1:0-10402 GCA_007258455.2 Sequoia sempervirens | reverse complement strand
GTTATGCATTTTTATGATTATTAGATCACTTTTTTTTTTAAAATGTTGTTTTTGAAAAAACTTATTTGATGGGAGATGGAAAAGAGATTACCCAATCGATTCCAAAATTTTTGAAAAAATGTTATTTTTAGAATTCTGATTGAATAAAATGTGACGAGACTCTAGTTTGCATCATCTTCAAATTCCTCACTGTTTAACCGCTATAGGTGCTCGAATGTGAAGATTTAGTTAAAAAACAAAAAAATCAATGTCCAGTTTGGCCAAAAATTGTAAACCACTATTGTGGGATCACCCTGCTTCTATTAAGAAGAAATGGCAAGAGGTTCATTGGCTGGATAAAATGCTCTTACCTTCTCACTTTAGAATCAAAGCCTCTTTTCCTCTCTAGTCTATTTGGAAAGCTTGGCAAAAAGTTAGCATGTTTTTAAATTGGAATGGATATTCCTTGCAGACAGGGTTTAGCTTTGTTTCTATGTCTATTTGGTGTAACAAAATAATTTCTTATCATGATCTGCCATTGGCCTTATGTTTCCCAAGACAAGCTCATTATTTGTTTAAAAAGGGAGTTAGACAATTCAAAGATCTTTGGGATTTTTACATTTTTGATTTGGTTCCTTGGAACAACATTAAGGAGCAGCATGGGTTGAATTCTAGTTATGAACAGTTCATAATTTTTATTAAGTCTCTAGTGCCAGTTGATCTAACAATGAAGTTTTGTACTTCAAGGGACTGCTTTTTCTTTAGAGATTGGAAATGGTTAACTTATAGTCACTTCAATAATCTTCCATTAAAAAATGTCTATTTAAAGTTGCTTCCTAGTTGGAATATCACTAATCGGTTGAATCAAAAGTGGAAATGTAGACTTAGCAGTAAATTTTGGTGTAAATTAAGTGCTTAAATATGGTATTCCAAAGCTGATTTTGACTCACAGGTGTTGGTTTGGAAGATATTGCACTGCAAGCTACCTGTGGGAGATAGATTGAAGTGCATTATGGTTCAACCAACAAAATGCCCTTTTTGTAAGGCTATTGAAAGTTTGAGGCACATTTTTTGGGATTGTGTATATGTTAAAAGGCAATGGTTTACTATTTTTAGAGACTTCTCAGCTATTTTTAATCATGACTTAACTTGGAAAGAGATTGTTTTTGGGCTTGGTATTCAAAAGGAGGTGATTGTTGATTCTATTTGACATGTTATTTTGAAAAATATATGGAGAAATCATTGTGCTGCAATGTTTTCTAATAATTTTTATCAGGTTGTTCAGACTTTATGGATTTACTTTGACATATGTTTTCAGGTTGTTGTAATTTTTTCACATATACAGGTAATATGTAAGAAGAATGACAGAGCTAAACATCGGTTACAACAGATTAAAGATCAGATAGTGAAGTTTTAGTTGGACAATAAACTTGATCATAATGTTATACAACTTTTGTCTATGTAATTGTATGGTTGATTTTTTGTACTGCCTCAGTGAATGTCATTGGCTCATGTAGATTTTGTATTGTTTGTCTGGCATTTTGGCTAGTCATGTTTTACAGCTACTGCTGGAAGCTTTTTCCTTGTAAATTCTTTTGCTTTGTTTAATTAAAAAAAAAAAACATACGATTGAATAAAAATATAGGTATTTTAAATATTTTAGACATGTCTATTTAAGATTTTTAATATTTCTCTCAAAAAAATTAATACAATTTATTTAGTAATTTATCTGACAGACCTTGTGGGTGGTAGGGTGGGCTCCCTCCGCCCCTCATTCGGTCATTTGTCAAGTCATCACAGGGTGGACATGAGGTGGTGGATGGGATGGACATGGTGTTCGTAGAGTGGCAATGTCATATCACTCCAAGCCTTTTCAAATTAGCCGAAGGGAGGTGAAGCAGATTAAATTAAGTTAGTAGTTCATGAAGATAGGGGAACCCTTGGCGTCTGACAGGGGGAATGAATGTCACAGGATTCAAAGTGTCATTAGCTTGACACGTAGGGCACAGCAATTATGGAAGCGAAAGCTGAAGGGCCGAGTGGCAACTCACTTCACACGAAGTGATAGTTGTATGTAGGTGGAAGGGCGAAGGTCGTAGGATACTGTCATGGCAAGGACGATATGCTCGCTTTGCCATTATTCAGACTCGTGTGCGGAGGCTTAGCTTTACATCTCACAGGCTTATTAATTGTTTTGATGAAGTCATTCTTAATGTATGGTCTTCGAAGTCTGGTTTGTCTTTTGTCTCTGTGCAGGGAACAACCATTAAAAGCATTGCAAATGGTGAGGATGACGAAGTCAAAATTCATCATCTCCATTTTGGCGATGGGGCTGGAAAGTTTTGGGGTTGATACACCAGTCTCCTTGATGGCCACGGAGAGGCAGATAGCCTTTCGGGAGGTTATGGACCAGAGGTTAAAGAGAATTCTGCTCGAGGATGACCCGGTGTCATTAGTAGCTGTTAAAATGGTTCTACTCCTCTCGGTTTCTAGCAATGATTTTGGACTTGGACACCCCGAAGGCGGAGGAAAAGGAAATGATGGTGCGTCTCTTCCGTGAGGACTTTCTTGGGGGTCTAGAGAAGACATTAAAAGTGGCTTTCAAAGGCAAAGGAATCCCACGCCCCGCAGACTTGGACCTCCTATGGGAGACGGATGATGCAATTAAAGTCTTTCCCTTCATCCTAGACATCAAAGGGCCAGAACTATTGAGGCATAGAATGATAGCAGTCGTGGCTGTGGAATTTTTGAAGAGAAAGATGAAGCTTGTGCCGGAGGAAGGACTGGAATGGATGGAAATTTCATAAGGTTTGCAGAATTAAATGGTTTTATGTGAGGCTCGGCCTCTGTGCTTGAAGTTTTTTAAGTTTTAAAATTTAATAGCTTGTCAAACTTTGGTTGGTCTTTTAGTAATAGTGCAGTGGCACTGTAATTTCGTTATTAGATGGATGAGGCTCGGCCTCCGACCTAAATTTTTTGTACCGATGCTTATAGTAGTCCGTTTCTTGAAGCTTGCAATGGGACTATAAATGTTGAAATGGTGGAATTTTGTCCCGGATTGGATTGTTTTGTTGTTCGACTCGGTGTCCAGGAAGGACCTTTAACCCCTGCTTAGCAGATGCATGTATACTTTTATAAAATCAATATAAATCCTACCTTGCGTATCAAAAAAAAATTATCTGACAAACCTCTACAGAAAATATTCTGTCAGGGATACCTTGTGTAAGTACTCTGGTGTTGAAGTGCTTTGTCTCCAAGAAGTTAAAATCTTTGGTTTTTTGCTTGTTGCGGCTTGTCGCTCTATTTGGCCAGCTAGTAAAATGCTTTGTACTACCCATGATGTTGGGCATGGCGGAGCTGTCACCCTTTTGGCCCCATGGTGGCACTCTTTTGTGGTCAACCACGGGTCTGATCCCACTCATCGGCTCATCTGGATCCTTCTCAACATTGATAATAATTCATTTGGGATTATTAATGTCTATGCTTCTAATGATGCTATGGAATGCTCTTTGCTCTGGCATTGGATTGTTGATTCTTTACTAGTTGCTACCTGGTTACTTTTTGGGGACTTCAATATGGTAGAAATGGCGTCTAACAAAGATGGCACTTTGCCATTCAGATGGATAGCTGGGGAAAGATGGCACTCTCTAATTTAAATATTTAAATTACCAATTTTAATGATCTAATAAATTACCAAATGTATAGTAATTTATCACATGATGTAAAATCATGATTTGTAAAATTTTATTTATATTTTATACATACTTTGAATTAAAAAATATTTTTATCACATTTTTTAAATAATATTTTTAGTGTATCTTTATTATTTTGTATACTAAATAAAATATTTTCATGGTTTCTTTAAAATAGATAATTAATTTTAATAAATATTGTATAGATGTTTTTTATTATTTTTATTAAATTATTTTATCTATTATTAATTTTTAAAAATTTCTAATAAAAATTATTAATTATTATTTTACTATACATCATAAGTAAATTATTATGAAACATATTTTTCTCATAATAAATTAATTAATTATTACAAAATATGTAATATAATATAATATATTTATATTTACCCTATATTTCTTATATACATTAAATTAGATTATGTCATCAGTAAATTCTTGTAGAAGCATATAATATTATTATATTTATATTATAAATAAATACAATGTATTATATTGTATATTATACTATACAATAAATTTGTTTAAGATATAATAATATATATTATAATAAATATTAGAATATATTTAAAATTTATATACATTAATATATTAATATAAATAACATAACTATGAAATAACCTATTAAAATTTATATTTATATATGCAAATTTATATACTATTATTTATAAATAAATATAATGAAGTCTTGATGGTAATAGATTTTGAAAAAAAATCTCCAACATTTTGTTATTTCTAGTATTTTTTTTTAATGAAAACTTAAGTAAAGATTAAGTTTTCATTCCATAATTATCATGAAGAACCTATAAAAAATTATGGCACCTTTGTTCCTAAAAGAATTTGCTAGGCTTGTGAAGCTATAAAGTCATGGAATGATTTTGTGAATAAGTTTTATATAATCAATGTTATTAGATTTCCACAATCCATAAGAATATTAGTAGTTATTTCTGGATTCGATTGTGTGTAAGCTTTTTGGATCAATGTTTCGGATCACACTTTGTGATCCATCATTAGGATAGAGAGCTCAAGGATATGAAAAAGCTTTTTGGATCAATTTTTCATATCCTTTAGCTCTCTATCCTGCTGATGGATCACAGAGTGTGATCCGAAACATCGATCCAAAAATCTTACACACAATTGAATCCAGAAATAACTACTAATAAGTTTTATATAAACCAAAATCTTTTTGTATAGTCTCTTCTTATCACTTGCTAGGGTTAATCCCTTGTCAAAATTTTATGGGCTTATGCTTTAAAAATTTATAACGACAAAATTCATAGTCTTTTATAAATTTTTAAACCATAAGCTTAAAAAATTTTGACAAAAATATTAAAATATTAAAAATCTACTTTAAATTGATAATTTTTATCAAACATTTTTAATATCTACTTTATATTGATAATTTCTTTTTGACAATTAGCATTTTCTAGTTGCCACAAATTTATATTTTACTTCTAGTTTAGAATTACTTAACCATAAATACTCTATACATTTTGCATACTACAAAAAAATATAAGACATATAAATTTTACTTGTTCTTGATTCATATATTTAATGGTCTTCATCATCAAGATATATATTATTTAAATACTTAATATTTTTTCAAAAATAATAATTAAAATCTGAGATATCAAGTTTTCACAATCCATACTGATTATTTACATCAATTTTCTCGATTTTATTGTATTAAAATATTTGACACGAATATTAAAAAATTTAAATAGACATGTCTAAAATATTTAAAATACCTACCTCTATTTTTATTCAATCATATATTTTACTTTTATAAACTTTTAATTTATAATAAAAATAAATAATAATTATTCAAATTAATACTATAAAATATATAATATTTTAATTGTTAAACTTATTAATGTTTCAGAAAAGATATAATAACTTTATGAATGTTCTAATCGTGACATTACAGATTGATTGGATAAGCGGCTATCCAGAAAAAAATTTAAAAAAAACAATACAGAGAAAAAAAAACATGAGAGCGAAAACAGATAGTTTGCAGAAGTCTACGGCAAGCGAGGACTGACGGACGATCAGTTCACAAATACTGGCAGACGACGGCACTGGCACTGGCAGACATTTAGCGGGTACAGCCATCGGATGCACCACATGGGGCATCCTGATGGCTGCATAGACAGTGCCCCACTGCAAGGGATATAGCTTACAGCGGCTCTGAAACAAGCCGCTTTAATAACAATAACAGAAATAAGCGTAAATATATAGTATTTAACAGATATAAGCGTGCATATTGATGCTACGGTACCATTTGATTGCAGTGCTGCTACTAGGAAATAGCTTATTTGCAGGACGCTTTTTGTTTGATTAGAGAAACGAAATTGTGGATGCTTGCCCGATAGATTTCGCAATCGTTCCTCGTCAAGTCTGCACTAATCTCTTGAACGCGAGATCTGATGTGTCCGCCTTCCTCTTCCACCATTACTGTGCGAACAGCTTTACAGACGTCTTCCTTGGAAAAAGAATTATCCTCCTCATTTCTCCGGACCTCCACCCCCAACTTGAGTTCCTGGGCTATGAGCTTAGCATGTAGGCCCTGTTCGTACTGCAGTGGAAGAGTCACAAATGGCACCCCAAACCTCAGTCCTTCAGACACTGAGATCCACCCACAATGATTGAGGAACACACCCGCAGAAGAATGGGCGAGAATGTGCAACTGAGGCGCCCACTCCGTCACCAAAAGTCCTCTTCCTCCTGTGCGCCCCACAAAGCCCTGGGGCAATGCAGCGGCCATCTGGTGGAGAAGAATAAAGAGAAATGGAAGCTCACTTTCTTCTAAGCCCAGCGCTAAGGCAGCGAGCTCTTGTGGGGTGAGAATACATTCGCTGCCAAAGGAGACCACCACCACTGAACGGGGCCTCTGCGCGTCCATCCAGGCCAAGCAACGGTCATCTGCCGGTGGCGGCGTTAGATCTGGCATCTGTATCCCAACGGGAAGCACGGGCCTGCCACTGATTCTTTCCGAATACTCCAAGTATTTGCCTTCTAATTCTGCACACGTATTGAAGGCTATCACCCAGCTACCCTTAAAACACATGCTCCACCGCTCTGCCATGTTAATGTGCTCTTCCTTCTTTTGGAGTACATGCTGCTCCCTTCGTGCTACAAACGATGAATGGCGGATGTGTGCCGAGGGGAAACCAGGCGGCGGCACTGTTAGATCTGGGACTATTGTGCTTTCCTCTATAATGGTGGCTTCGTGGCCTAGAAGGAAACCTGTACTGGAGGCAGACGTGATGACGAAAAATATGGTGGGAATGCCCAGTTTGGCGGCGATGCGAGAAGCCCAGTACTGTGTCATATCGTGGATTACCAAATCCGGTGAAATCCTTCCCAACAGGGCTTCGAACGGCTTTTCCCACTCGTCCATGGCTTCGATAAGTAGCTGAATTGTGCCTCCTTGCTTCAAATGTGCAGTTGACTCAACGCCTACGGGCAGCCCGTCTACGGAGGGCAGTGGAAGCTCCAGCAGTTCGATTTCTGGGATGGGTTGTAGCTGCGATATCTGCTGCTTAAGCCATCTGATATTGAGGGGAGAGGAGAGGAAGGAAATCTTGAGACCATGAGCACACAATTTCTTGGCCAGCTCTAAGAAGGTTCTCATGTGGCTGTATGAAAGCCAAGGGACCATCAGAACATGGAGCTGTCGCTTCTCTTCTTCCATACTCCTGAAATCAAAATGTATGTTTTGCATTGAAGACCGCTCGATCGCTCGTTTAAGATGACCCGGCGTGATTATCGATTAGGTGAAAGATCGTCTGAACCACACAAGCTACCAGTCATAAAAGTCTAGAAAGGCACGTAAACCTAAAATTTGGTGTCATAGAATCATAGAGGAAGGTTTGGTTTTTAATTAGCGATTAAAATGGTTTTTAATTAGCGATTAAAAATTATAATAAAATATTATTTTAAAGTTTGTATAATCTTTTAAGTGATTTGTCTAAACACATAGACAAAGCTATCAACATGAGTACATGATTATTGTTTAATAGAAAATATACAACTGTACAACATGTGGTCCTTAAATAATTAAATTAGTATTGTCATGAATATTGATATGTTGCTAACTTACATAACTAAAAACTTTTATTTCTAAAAATCATTTTATCTCTCACAAACATTGCATAGTAAATGTTCAGATTGGAGACTTCAACCAACAAATATTCTATGTATGTGTATGAGGGTCAACATTTATAAATTAAATCAAATAATTAATGCATCAAATTTTAAAATTGACTCTATAGCAACATCCCATCTCATTTAATAAAATTCCAAGATTTCAAGGCATTTGAAATAGCTAGCATACAATACAAGAGGACATTGTGATATCTTTTCTAAAGTGATAAAAATGATACATCATATAGAAATGTGAAAAGAATAAGTGATGTGAGAATAAAGCCTAGAATGGGAATCTATTCAACAAAAACCATTAGGAAAAATAAACAAAGAAGCATTTCTAAAATTCTCTAAATCTGCCCCCGCGAGTTAGTGGAGTTGGTCTAAGTCTCGAGTTTGCTCCCTGATGTTTTGGGTTCGACTCCCTAGCCCGTGAGTTACCCCGCTACACACAATTGGGGCTTGTGTTGGTTACTGCACGGCCCCAGGGACTAGTCTCGCATCAAGCTCGCCCCGTAAAGGGAACCCGTTGGGCTTGAATCACGGAGGATACCCTGTGGATAACAAAAAAAAAAATCTCTAAATCTATGTGAAGCTTTCAAATTTAAAAATATAAAATAAAATACATTGAATAGTATGGCTTTCTAAAGGAAATTACCTTAACAAAGTAGATGCATTTTTTCAATTAGAAATACCTTTAAACAAGAATGCCAATGCATTGGTATTTTTAATGTACAAATAGTTATATAGCTTAAAGTGTTAATTAGCAATAATCTATGCATAACAAAACTTAATTTCTTTAATACAAAATATTTACAAGTTTTGTCCATAGATTTCCAAATCCTATTATTTTCACTAAAACTCCAAAGGCTCTATCACTTTTCAACAATGTTATAAGCACTTCTTACACAACACTTTTTCCAATCTCAAATGACGTTATATGGAAAATTACCCCAAGTCAAATTACTAACTCACACTCAAGTTCTCTCTCCCTTGTAAAACTATTCAATACCTTGAATGCGGTTTATGAAAATTAGTTGTGTGCTTTAGTGATTTTTTAATAAAGCTAATATTAAAGTTTGAATAAAAATTGTGTATTGACTTTTGCAAGCTCATATGATAAGGATCTTTCAAAGAAAAACTACTATATTTCTATCATATATAGTGAAAATAAATGAACATGATAACAAAGAAAATTTATCAAGAATTTGATATTTAATGGAGTCTAAAATAGCTACAACTTAATGCTTGGGACTTGTAGAAATTATAAGAAGAAAAAAAATGCATGTACTGATAATATACACCAAAAAGTTCTAGAGAAATGAGAATTTCTAGTTTTCTAAGAAACAAACTTAAGGAAAAAATATCTAATAAAATCCTTCCAAAGAGAAACTACTCTATATCTATGATATATAGTGATAATAAATTAATATATAATTACAAAGAAAAACTAGTCAAGAAAGTAGTAATTTGTAGAGTCTAGAATAGTCACAACTTGTTTTTGGGGAAGTAGAAAGTGTAAAGAAGAAAGAAACCAAACATGAATGAATATACATTAAAATTTTAGAAATTCAAATCTTTCTAAGATACAAACTTAAGAATTTTCTTTGTTCTAAACAAAGGATGCTAGTATAAAATTCATAGTCACATTTATAAACTTAGTTAACTCCTAAAGATTAAATAATTGACACATCACTAGAAGAAATGAAGTCAATGTATGATAAATCAATAATGTGTGAAGCATAAAATTTTCAAAATTTATTTCTTTAATGTGTGTGCTCTATGTTGAAAGAGGGTATAGAACTAAGCATGTTTGATTAGCCATGTTATATTAATTGATGGAGCACTCTAAAATGTCATGTGCAACTCATATCAATCTCTACTTATACATACATATTTTAAAATTACAATCTTCATGTGTGTCACTCCCTTGCATTTATATTAGAATTTTCTAGTAGATTTTACAAGATCATAATAAAGTTCCTTAAGTAGATATTAGTAGATTTTACATAAGTGAAAGTTACAGATACTAAAATAACTAGTTGATCCAACGTTTGTATTTTGTTTATTATACTTAATATAATTTCCTTTTTTTTAAAAAGAGCATAGGGATAAATCAAATAATAGTGGGAAAAATTATTTAAGGGAGAATAACTTGATTATAATACAAATATTGTGCTAAGCAAAGAAATTTTATTGTAGGGATCACCACAAATAAGAGAGTAGATTGTTATGCAAGAAAAAGTATTCATTGGTTAGTGAAAGTGGATAAATTTTTATTACCTATATAGAGCCCACTTGCACCTAATAATGAATGTATTTACATCACACTAAAAAAGGTATCAATGAATCAACCTAACACAATAACAAAAGGTCCATCATAGACTAAATGGGAAAAATAAAAACATTGGTGACACAATCAAGGTGGAATACATTCAATGATCCTCTTAAGAAGATAAGAGATGTAAAAAGACAAAAGGAACTTCAAGAAAATAGGAATTGATAAATTAAGTACCAAAACCATTTTTTCAATTGGTATTAATGTCCCAATCTCATAAAATTTATTTACCATACATCATAGGCAT